>JAQJVL010000272.1:600000-882195 GCA_035578905.1 Stictocephala bisonia | reverse complement strand
GATTTTTCAGAGATTCGTTGATGTCGTCAGTATTTGATCATTCAACCTCTAATCACCCCTGCTATAAGAGTGTCAGAGATTCGTTGAGGTCGTTAGTATGGTTGTGATGTTAGACCGGGATTTGAAATTCAACCTCTAATTACCCCCGATATCAGAGTGTCAGAGATTCGTTGAGGTCGTTAGTATGGTTGTGATAATAGACCGGGATTTGAATATTCAACCTCTAATCACCCCTGCTATCAGAGTGTCAGATATTTGTTGAGGTCGTCAGTTTGGTTGTGATTTTAGTCCGGGATATGAATATCCAACCTCTAATCACCCCCACTATCAGTGTCAGAGATTCGTTGAGGTCGTTAGTATGGTTGTGATGTTAGACCGGGATTTGAATATTCAACCTCTAATTACCCCTGCTACCAGAGTGTCAGAGACTAGTTGATGTCGTCAGTGTAGTTGTGATGTTTGACCGAGATTTGAATATTCAACCTCTAATTACCCCTGCTATCAGAGTTTCTGAGATTCGTTGAGGTCGTCAGTATGGTTGTGATGTTAAACCGGGATTTGCAATTCAGGGCAAGTATCTGACAAGACACTTAAACATACATTTTATATAAACTCGTGTTGCAACGAGTAAGTCAAGGGCCATTTATTTAGTAGCAATTGTTTAATTTCTTTAATTTTGTTTTCTTCTTTAAAGGATATTGTTTTTCTTGTTGTAGAGTTCTTCAATTGTTTATAGTGCAGTGTCAGTATTTTCTTAATTTAATTTTGAATTTATTGTAGTTGTATTCTTTTTTTATAATTTCAGATAACAATCTAAAAAATGTTGGTCCAATATATTGTTTGGTTTTGTTTATAAATATTTAGGTTATTATGTGTGGGTATGATGTGAGTTTTAATTGTTGTATTATAATTAATTATCTGAAAATTATGATTTATTTATTTTTTTTTTTATATGAAAAAATTGTGTTGTAAATGTATTGTCCATATACTGTCAGAATTGTCATACTAAAGTTGTTCAGATTAAGTACTGCAAATGCAATGCTCAAGTTAACTTTGGTATTTCTGTTCATTGGTAAAAGTTGGTCGACTACAAAAACACATCTGGGTACTCATATAAGATATTTGATTTTTTAGGGAATTTGTTATTTATTTTCTTTTTTAGGTGTTAAAATCAAAATGTACTTCTTACCATACCATTAGATATAGAAGATGGCTTCATTAGTTTTATTGATGTCAAATAATAGATTAATCTCGGACAAAGAATTTCTTTTGTATTTAAATTCAGTGATGTTTTAAGTGAACTCCTTAACCCAATTGAAGCTATGAAAAGGTTATTTTATTTTTTAATGAACTATTAAGTTAGTATTTTATTAAAAGGGAAAAATGCGATTCGGTACGAGAAAATATAGTGTGAACCTTAAAATAGTCTGAAAAAAACACACAGATAATTTTAAATACACTTAAGATATCAATGATGTTTATTTTAACATATTAAAATATTGAGCCGAAACCTTTTTATATGTTTCTATTATAAATCATTGTTTCGCATGCCAATCGATTGAAACATAAAGTATAACGTTTATTTTGAGGTTGAACAAAGTTCTGGTTAAAACATTATGAAATGTTAAAAATATTAAGAGAAAAGTAAATAAACTTCGAAATCATGTATTTGTCACATAAACATATGTACAGACAGTTTTACCTTTTACTAATAACTACAGCTTCCGGTAACGACAGCGTCAAGGTGGTATCTACAATATTTACATCACCAAACGTTTCGCTCATGATGTGATATCCTCAGTGGTATTTTCGAGACTGCAGTGCCAATACAACCTCTCGGCTGTATAGTCAGGAGTATTGTCATTTCAGTCTCAGAGATACCACTGAAGATGCCATATCACATCATGGGCGAAACGTTTGGTGATGTAAATATTGTAGATAACACCTTGACACTGTCGTTACCGGAAGCTATATTTATTAGTAAAAGCACCAGTCACGTAAGCCTATGAAATAAAATATTTCATTTTTTTAATTACACTGTCTGAAGACATCCCCATACATAGTCTTATAAATATAAACGTTTTCCTGGTATACCTCATTTTGATTTTTTGTTTTAATATGTACAAAACCAAGGTCAAATTGAAAACCCTGTATAATATACTGCTTCTAAGAAATCTGCGCTCTAAAATTAAAGATTCTCATAACTAAGGATATTTATTTGAAGTTAATAAAAACTCAGTGTTATAAATTAGTATAAAAAATTTAGAAATTCTATCTACAACAAAATCAAAATTTTTGGAAACAGTCCGTTACAACTTAAAACAGAAGTAATCATAAACATTCTGGACCTTGAAGAACGTTATAACTAAAAATAATTATAATAATCAATATTTCTACAGAGTCATTATCTATTTTGGAGTGATATTCAAACAATTTATTGTAATTACAAATGTAATGGTTTACAATTTTGCTAGTTATAGGAATATACTAATTATTTTCAACTAAAATAATATGCAGTTTTTTATATTTTCTATAAAATGGTGTTTGACATGGAAATGTAAATAAATTCACGATTTTTATTACCGCAGGGAGGTTTATTTTCTGCGGAAAATTAATACTGACGCGGCAAACGTCCCCAATTTTATTGCTTCATCACTGTATTCTGTACTATTCTGTTACCAAGATGAAAACAAAATACTTAAAGCAGTTGGTTAGCTTTCGGAATTTAATTTAGCAATCATAAAACTGCTCAAATCTATTTAACTAATACTTGACATGGTTTGTATAATTTATTAAAGAAATATTAATGTACGACAAATATAGTTTTATATTTAAATATTCAATCAAACGATGTAAAGGAGATCCAACAAACTGTATAAAGTCAATTAAGTATTAATAACTTTAACAATATACAGCCTGCATTACTAATAATTTGAGAGATTTGACGTTAATTCATAAATTGCCATTATTTTAATAGTATTGTGATCTACTATAAATACTGTACTCGTTCAAACCTTTTAAGCATTTGTTTGAAATTAATTAAGTGAAAATATAAATTTATTCAAAATTTAATAGTCATGTAGAACTATCCCTACATTCCACTGGGTATAATGCGAAATGAACCAATGATATCAGCAAACGTCACTTAGCTGTTCTACATTTGTGAGGTACAGTCTTTTAGGAAGGAGTTTGCAGTAAAGACGGCCATTTGTGAATGTAGTTCCGCGGGAGTACTTTCAGTTTTAGGGTTGTTGGTTTTTTATATTGGAGTGATATCAGATGTTATCAGCAGATGTCTCATAGCCGTTCCACATGTGTGAGGTATAATGTAATTGGAAGGAGTTTGCAGTAACGACGGCCATTTGTGAATGTAGTTCCACGGGAGTACTTTCAGTTTTAGGGTTGTTGGTGATATATTGGAGTGATATAAGATGTTATCAGCAGACGTCACATAGCCGTTCCATATGTGCGAGGTACAATGTGATGAGAAGGAGTTTGCAGTAACGACGGTTATATTAAATGCAGTTCCGCGGGAGTACCTTCAGTTTTAGGGTTGTTGGTTTGTTATATTGGAGTGATATCAGATGTTATCAGCAGACGTCACTTAGCCGTTCCATATGTGTGAGGTACAATATGATGAGAAGGAGTTTGCAGTAACGACGGTCATATTAAATGCAGTTCCGCGGGAGTACTTTCAGTTTTAGGGTTGTTGGTTTGTTATATTGGAGTGATATCAGATGTTATCAGCAGACGTCACTTAGCCGTTCCATATGTGTGAGGTACAATGTGATGAGAAGTAGTTTGCAGTAACGATGGTCATATTAAATGCAGTTCCGCGGGAGTACTTTCAGTTTTATAGGGTTGTTGGTTTGTTATATTGGAGTGATATCAGATGTTATCAGCAGACGTCATTTAGCCGTTCCATATGTGTGAGGTACAATGTGATGAGAAGGAGTTTGCAGTAACGACGGTCATATTAAATGCAGTTCCGTGGGAGTACTTTCAGTTTTATAGGGTTGTTGGTTTGTTATATTGGAGTGATATCAGATGTTATCAGCAGACGTCATTTAGCCGTTCCATATGTGTGAGGTACAATGTGATAGGAAGGAGTTTGCAGTATCGACGGCCATTTGTGAATGCAGTTCCGCGGGAGTACTTTCAGTTTTATAGGGTTGTTGGTTTGTTATATTGGAGTGATATCAGATGTTATCAGCAGACGTCATTTAGCCGTTCCATATGTGTGAGGTACAATGTGATAGGAAGGAGTTTGCAGTATCGACGGCCATTTGTGAATGTAGTTCCACGGGAGTACTTTCAGTTTTAGGGTTGTTGGTTTGTTATATTGGAGTGATATTAGATGTTATCAGTAGACGTCATTTAGACGTTCCGTATGTGTGAAGTATAATGTGATAGGAAGGAGTTTGCAGTAACGACGGCCGTTTGTAAATGTAGTTCCGCGGGAGTACTTTCAGTTTTATAGGGTTGTTGGTTTATTATATTGGAGCGATATTAGATGTTATCAGCAGACGTCACTTAGCCGTTCCATATGTGTGAGGTATAATGTGATAGGAAGGAGTTTGCAGTAACGACGGCCGTTTGTGAATGTAGTTCCGCGGGAATACTTTCAGTTTTAGGGTTGTTGGTTTATTATATTGGAGTGAAATCCGATGTCCAAAGCTGACGTTACTTATAGGTGTTTGTAAAAAATCATCGTTTTTATTACCAAGCACTATTTTAATTCGGATTTTAATAAATCAAATCATTTTTTGATTTTATCTTGAGATTTATATTATATGCATCTATATGTTACAATAATTCTTGTACTTAAACAATTAAATTGTAGTTCAACAATCTTAAATTCTCGTTCCAGAGTAAGACAAAACATTATTCCTTTATATTTATGTAACTTAGTAAACAGTGTGTCTTTCCTCAGTATGTTTTTACAAAATGGGAGTTCCCATTGATTCATTCGTGCGCTAACCTAGCCTAAGACCATAATACCAAGCTTTTACACTTCGCTTATACAATAACTTCTACCTTCTCCTACAATCTGTTTAAATTTAAATTAATACAATGAATTTGCTTTAATCTTGCTTTACATGTACATAACATAAGGCTTTATCTGTAAAACAACTGATTCCTCACTTCTTAAAGATATCTTGAACTATTATAATAATTGTTTAAATCTTGGCCTTCAGTCCGACTTTCAAACAACAGTTCTGGTTTAAGTAAAAGATCCACTGAGACTGTAATTTTGTATTAAATTAAAAACAAAGTCTAAATTGATAATGTACATTCTTCTTGCTAATAGAGAGAATGTAAATAAATAATTCTTCCAGAAAAACAATTAGTAAAAACGATATAATAACTATACGTCCTCCAGCAATCTTCGATATTGCAAAGGTTTCAAATTAAAGTCATTAAAAAAATTACTTTAAGATTCACATATTCACCTTTATGGTTTCCACAACATTTATCTAACTAAAATAACCGCCTATTGGTGGTTTTAAGCGAAACTCCACCAATAGGCAAACTTTTCAGACGTAGCAGAGTGGTGCAGAATATAACTGAATACTCATTGTTCCAAAGTATTTCATGTGTCAGTTAGTACATTTCATGTAAAGGTGATTAGTACCACTAATAACTTTTTACGTCGATTCCTAAAATTTCGTTAGTGGAATAGCAATATTTTTAAGCACTATTTATGTTTAAAGCTAATTTATGCGGGTTTAAATAAATGAAATACTTCTTTATTTTTATCTTATTGTATGCATTTGGAAAGTATAAATGCTTGTATTTAAAAAAATTGACCGTAGTTATAATAGCTGTACATGCTTCGAAAATTGTAATGTTTGTTTAATACAAAAAAGGCATTCTTTACTTATTTAATTATTTTTTACTTATAAATGATTGTATTTAAAAAAATTGACCGAAGGTAAATAATAGCTGTACATGCTTCGAAAATTGTAATGTTTGTTTAATAAAAAAATGCATTCTTTACTTATTTAATTATTTTTTACTTATAAATGATTGTATTTAAAAAAATTTACCGAAGGTAAATAATAGCTGTACATGCTTCGAAAATTGTAATGTTGGTTTAATACAAAAAAGGCGTTCTTTACTTTTTAAATTTTTTTACTTATGATATTTAATGAAACGATCTTATAACATGTAATAAAATAATGTTGTGTTTTTACACAAGGTTTATACTGAATATTGTTCCTGTCCCCAGTTTATTATATTTTAAAACTTTATTCCTTTCATTCTATTGTCGGGGGCGGACTTTTGAATGACATCTATTCGTCACTAGTGGTGGGTGGTTCTTGCTCATATCTGTCTATGAAAAAGTGGCTGGTGGAGGTGAAACATTCGAGAGGTAATCTTCCATGCTCCTAGGTGTTGGTTTTTCCATTACCACAGCTTATTTATCACATAATTCTCAGGCCTTCTCTATTTCCTCTGACATCTTCAGATTGAAATCTTGTACTAAACGGTTGGCACCCTACATACTGCAATGTATTTGGAGTCCCTTTCAGTCTAAGAGAAATACGTATTGAGCTAATCTTCTAGATAAGAAGGAGTAATAATGAATGACGCAAAAACAATCGTGTCGCTACGTGGATGGTGGAAAACGGCTAGTACAAGAATTTGTCTTAAATCCCTTACCTCCTCCAAACACTATTTCATGGTCGGATTTAAATCAGTGGGGTTTGAGTTATTTCAGTCGTGAAGATGGTAGATAAAATAAGTTTTTCAATTCAGAATATAAGTACAGGATTACCTTCAAAATTCCTTACCTTCACCAACCAATACTTCATAGTCAGATAAAAGGACTCATGCCATGTGGTTGAGGACTTTTTCAGTCTTAAAGTTAACAGAGGAAATAATTTTACAACTTAGAACTTGTATTGATATCATATGACAAATTTGTTACGATAATTAATAATGACGACGTGAAAACAAGTGTCTAGCAGCATGGAAGATTACCTATCGAATTCCTCACTTCTACCAGCCACCACTTCAGAGACAGAACAAAAGCAAGAAACACCCACCACCACTGACGAATATTTGTCGTTCAAAAGTACACCGCCGACAATAGAAGATAAGGAAGGAATCAATTGGAATTCGACAGACTTTTTTCAAAATACTAAACAGAGAACAAGCACTACTTTTAATTTACTACTGTCAATCTATTAAACATAAGCATTTATTTATAATTTCCAGATTAATATAATTAAAGCATGAGAATAAAGTGCTCTTAGCAATAATATATTAGAAGCTAAGAATATAGCGTTACATTACAGTCTGAAACCAAGGTAGTCTATTGTTTAGCGAGTATAAATACGTCAAGAGGCTGAACTCACCACTAACCTTACAAACTTACGCTACCTCCAATCCCGGTCTTGAATAGGCAGACGACCCTCCAGATCAGAATGTACCTCCCCCATTGAACAGTGAGATAAGTTGCGCCTACACACTGTTCTCTGATTAGAAATTCGAAAGTGAAACCCTTTCCTCAATCCGAGACTATCAGCCATGGTCTTTTTTTCCGAAGTTCCCTGCTAGGGTGCCATATTATATCTAAGATTACTGTTTTACATAAAGCAGAGGAACTATCTCAAAGGGTTTTACATTGACATAATGGAGCATTTCGACATATAATACAGTTAAATTTTCCCGGTTATCATCCTGGAGAGTAAATATTGCAATACCATTAAATTTAAGGTCAATACAATACCCAGTTCTTCACGGCAATCATATTAATACGTATTCTACATAGTAGCTTTAATTTAACGTACATGCTCCAAATGTTTTATGTTTTTTAACTGTGATTAAGCTAATATTAATTTTACAAAACGTGATTAAAATGTTTGTATTCTAAATCATTCTTTCTATAAAAAGAACCCAAAATAAATAATTTATATTACCAGAGTTTAAAAATACAAACGTGTTTCTAAAACTTTTTTAACAGCATGGTACCTAAATTTATGACTTTGAACATATGATGTTCGACCTATTGCAAATAAAGATTAAAATCCATTCATTGTGCATATTAGCTCTTCTGTTCTTTGAAAAATATATTAAATTTGGAATGTATTCAATTAATTATTTAGTCAATGACTTTCCTGTAATATATTAAGGATGACTTATTTCATTAAATACAAAGGAGTGAGTTAAAGCAGTATGGAAGCACCGGTGATGTTCCGGCTCTCGGTTCCCCTGGAGAAACAAATGTATTTCAATTCACCTTTGACACAAACAAACCCAGACTGGAATCGCTACAACTTTTTATCGCTAGGGAAAGAAATACTATCCTAAGGGGATTTTACTCTTGAAAATACAGTTAAAACACAATGCGATTTCATAATACAGTCATAAATTGTATTCGTTAATATTTTCATGTTTTTAGTTTGGTTATACCGTCTTAAGAAAATTATTCAATATATTTTAAAAAAGATAATTTGCTAAATAATATGTATTACAGTATTGATTTATATGGAGCTGGATAAAAATTATATATTATTTAGTTCAAAATTATTGGAAACAAAGATAAACCCTGAACATGTGTTTAGCCAGTAGCAAATTGAATTACACCTAAACATAAATCTGTGATTCCAATAGAACCAATCAGATTGAAGATTTTTAAAACTTGGATGGAAATGTGAGAAATCATCAATTTACCAATAAAGTTTCAACATTTTCTGAGAGTTTGGTTACTAAGTAATATAAACATATATACTTTATTTTTGTCATGCTACTATAAAGTAACAAATTCTGCTGTTATATCATTATTAACCATTAATATTGGCTTACTTTGAAAATACAATATTATCATTGTTATGTGTATTTTCTGTTTAATCTTTATTATCTCTTTACATTTTTGATTTTTTTTCTATTACCTGTTCTATTTCAGCATTTTTATTAAATAAGTATTTCTTTGTATACATAATTTGACTCAATTTATTTATTTCAAGATTGTAATTTAAAAATTAATTTCCCCAAATCAATTATTATTTACTTGTTATCACTATGGTATTGTCTATCTAAAAATATTATTATTCGTTAAAAACGTTGTCTTCAAATATACATTTTCGTTTTTTAGTAAATTACATTTACGGGTTATAAACTATTATAAAACGATTTTCTTTCGAAGGCGTAAAGATACAGTCATTCAATTTTTATGTAATTATGCTACAAAACATAATTTCCCAATTATTTTGCAGTATCACAATAAAATTGAAAATCTACAACTCATACATCATCACCAGGCATGTTCAGTATTATAAGAAAAAAATCATGATTCAATTTTCAGTAATCACATGTCTAAATAATAAATTATAAATAACGTAAGTAAAAAACACTAATATCAATGAAATATCACCAAGCAGTAATAAGAAAGACGAATTTGAATATTAAAAAAATAAACAAGACATAACAAATAAAATCCATTATCAAATTATAATAATAACATCACTTAGTGCATTTAATAACATCTAAATATGCAATAAAAATCAATAAAGATACTGATGTTAGTGGCAATAAATAAATACAGTATTCTATTGCTTGTCAGGCACATAAGGACTTAATTATAATTTATTTTGTTTCATTAAGAACACTATAAATATGAAGTACAAAGTGTCATTAAATTTATTATTAAAAGAAGGTAAAATAAAATATGGTTTTTTAATCCTTTGATCAATAAAGGAAGGAACCAACTATGTATATTTTAACATATTGTTTTATGTTGTAATATCAATCAGGCTACTGGATAACTTTCTTATCAGAACATCGGCTTTGTAAAAACTATTTGAACAAACTCAATCTTTAATATTGCTAGCTATAAAATTTACATTTCTCTTGTACTTTATTTATAATATTTTGAAAGCTCTTTATAAGTCTAAAATATGACATTAGAAAAAGAAAAAAAATAAGATATTCTATTAAAAACATACAGATAACATCTGGTCAATTTGGAAGTGGTTTAAATGAATATCTTGTCAGCAAGTAATGGCCTAGTACTAAGTTTATAAGTGAACGATAAAATCAGTATTTTTATTTACTTATTTATTCTGAGTTCATGTATCACACACGTGGGAGACCTAGAGGCAAACTCCTGGCGTAATGTGTGTCGTATGTGACAAGACTATCCCGGAGGCTCGTCAGTGTTATCTGCAGGCAAAACATGTATTTTAAATATCATATAAACGAGGGGTGTATTCAAAATAGCTAAATATGGGAATGAGTTTTAAACAACTTAATATTTCGGTCTAAACTTATGGCAACTAGCACGTCTATTATTGTTTACTGCTAAATAAATTAAGTATTAACATTAACTTGCATCATTGAGTCATTCAAAAAGTTATTTAATTGTTTTCCTATGTAATAAACAAAATCTTGTATATACAAGGTTATATGAAATAAATTATATAAAATTCTAAAGAAAAGGCCGTATGACGGTCCTTTTCGGGATTATTATATGCGTTTCAAAAGAAAATTAACTGCTGACTTAGATCTCCAAAAAAACAATATTACAAAAGTCTTTTTCTAAACTGTGGTAAAAATCCTGCTGAGAAATGGCGTCTGATTAATAACATTATGGGGAATAAATCTGAAATCATTGATAAAATAACTCTTAATAATGGACAGGTAGTTCAGGATGCTAAGAAAATTGCTAATGAGTTCAATCGTTACCTTTTAAGTTTCCACCTTGAATGATAGTATAAAAACTTCAGTAAAAGACTTAAACCTTTTAACTGTACCCCATACAATTTTATCCAACCAACAAATGTTTATGATATATGGCAAATAAAAAGTCATCCGGCTTTGATAGCTTTAATGTATTGTTTTCGAAGTAAATTATAGATGTCATTGCTGATCCTCTTGTTAAGATAATTAATTTAAGTTTTAAGAGGGGGATTTTTCCTTCTATTTTAAAAACGAACATTGTTGTTCCTGTACATAAACATGGAAGCTCTGAATTAGTTGAGCACTTCAGGCCAATTACTCTAACTTCAGTTTTTTCTAAATTATTTGAAAAGTTGATGCGTAGCAGAGTTTTAAATTACTTTGAAACTAATAAATCTCTTTCTGATAGACAATTTGGTTTCAAAAAAGGTAAAAGCACTGAGGATGCAGTCAGGGATCTTATAACTAGTGTTTACAATAATTTATATTGTAATAGACAAGTATCACGACTGTTCATTGATTTCAAAAAAGCCTTCGACTTGGTCAGACATGATCTGCTGTTGGCTAAGCTGGAAGCTGCTGGGATTCGTGGTAGGGCTGCTGACTGGTTTAGGTCCTTTCTAAATGGTAGAAGACAACAAGTTAAAGTAAAAAATTGTTTAAGCGATGAAAGCTGCAATAGTATTGGGATTCCGCAGGGATCAGTACTATCAGCTGATCTGTTCTCTTTATTTATAAATGATCCTTTAGAGCAACCTTTTTATGGACAAATAACAGCTTTTGCGGATGACGTAGATTTTTTTTTTATTCATTTGATAGTTGGGAAGAAATTAAAACCTCCATTCCACATGATTTATTTTTGTTGAGGACATGGTGTAACAGTAATGCAATGACCGTTAATGTTTCAAAGACTAAAATTCTAAATTTTGAATTATTTGGCTTTTCTTTTGACTATAAATATAAATATCATTCATTTTCATGCTTGTAAACCATTGTAGTTGTGAAAAAATTTAGGAAGTAGGCGAAGTAAAATATTTGGGGATTTGGCTGGATAGTAAAGTGAGTTAGAAAGTTCATATAAGTAAACTTCATGCAGAGTTAAGCAAATCTATTAGAACATTTTATTTTCTGAGGAATATATGCGACGCTTCCTTTCTAGGGACGTTATATTTTGCACTTGTAGATTCTCGTTTGCGATACGGTATAGAACTTTGGGGCCAAACTCATGATTATTTATTAAATAAGATTTTTTTTACACAAAAGTATTTTATTCCTATAATTTTATTTAGAAAGCCAAAAGATCACACTGAACAACTATTTAAGCAACTTAAATTATTACCAGTAAAAAATCTGTTTATTTTCAAAGTTCTTCAAACGTTTTACAGGATGAGTGGTTACACTGGTAAAATCAATTTATTCTATCAAACAAGAAGAAGAACACAACAATATTTTATCAGACCTTAGGTCAATAAAGTATTTTTCTCTAAAACATTTTTGTTTTTAGGCCCAAAGTGTTTCAACTTGTTACCACAAGAAATTAAACAAATAAACAGATTTAATTTATTTTCAAAAATGCTAAAAAAGTGGTTAATTGATATTACAGATATCAGCACACTTACATTGTTAATACTTACACTCTGTTAATTTACTTTGCAATAAAACTTATAATTTATATATACTTTTAATAGCTTATTTAAGTAGGTTACTTTTGTATTATTTTACACACGCTTCACAGTGGACACTTCAGTGAAGTGGATTTATAAGAAGACTCGCCTAAGAACACTTTATGTTATCTATTATTTGTATTATAGCTACAGTTACTGGATGCTGGAAGTTATGTACTTTTTCCAAGAAAATATTGTTTTGTTCACATTGTACATAATTGTAGAAATAAACGATTTATTATTATTATATGACATTATGTTTGTATAACAAGGGAATCTGGTGAGACTGAAACTTTCCTTCATAGACTTCGATCTGGAGCAGGTGGATCAGTAGCACAGATCTTAGATTTGGAAAAGAGAGATCCAGCATTAAGACACAGTCGGTCACTTGTTGAAGATTTCAAACGAGATCTAAATAGAATATTACTTTCACAGGAGCCCTCTTCTCTATTTGGAAGTAATATGTCTCACCCACAACCCATCATGGCAGAGAAACCGAACTTATTCGACTTGGGAGAAGAATCACGCAGAGGAGATACTCCACCTCCAACCCCATTTACAGATCCTACGGATTCCCATGATAACAGAAGAAGGTGAAAATAATGAGTTCTACGGGGATGACATAATAAATATGTTCTCTAGCAACCCTATAAATATGGAGGATGATGAAGAGGTCCGAGATATCTTTTGTGAGACCTCAACAGAAGTGATACAATTCCAAGATCCTCCAATCTGTGAATCTGATCAAGGACCAGAGATGACAGCTTCACCTGTCAAACCTATATCAAAGAAGGCACAGGATAAGTATGAGCAATTCGAAAGTCAACTAAATGTATTCTGTAATGCTATGTCTAATCCAGGTTCATTCCATAAAACGATAAAGGATGACCACAATCTACTAACTCATTCTGATTTTGATCTAAAAAGTATAAGCCTAGCAATATCTATAGGATACTCATTGGATTGTATGAGAGCACAGGTAGACGGATTGACTGAACAGATCATCGGGATGAATAATGAAATGAGAAACTCGAGCAAAGAGCTTTTAGCTGGGATCCATAGGCAGATTAAGAACATTGATTTTCCAAATTGGATAGTAGATTCACTAAGTAAACAGACTTTAGCCCTAACAGAGATTCAGCAGACCATAAAACGCACCTTGATAAGAAGGTGCAGCAGCCTGGGATCCTACGGCAGACTGAAGAGCTTACCCAAGAAGTTGCTACCCCGAAGTCGGACCCCGTAAAATACACACAGAAGGACTTGGCGAACATACCTACAGCAGGTAGACTAAAATTGCTGAGATCTGGCCAAATGCAAAAAACTGTGCGTAGTGAACCAGATCTTAAGAAGACAGAGCCCCAGAAAAAGAAAGTTGAGATTGTCACTCCGGCAAATGCTCTACCAGATAAGAACACACTCAGCCAGGTTCAAATACCTAGACCCCCAGGATTAGAAAAGGTACTATCTTTGAATCCTGGAACAGCAAAAAAGGAAGATCAACTTATCATAAGTTGGATTCCTCTAGACAAGTTAGGGGACTATAAAAATAAGTTGAAAAACGTAGGAAAATCCTATGTGGATATGGCAAGAATCACTTTGGATGAGAATCTAAAGAAAAATATCCCTTGGGGGAGGATGAAGACGGTATGGAGAGACTTCATAATCAAATTCTCAGAGAAATTCAAGTGGCCTGAAGCTATCATCTTCGCTAATGTGTCGACTTACCTCCAATGTTATGAATTGCTAGACTTCTTTGACTACTATCGTTGGTTCTAACCCCATATATCCCTTTATGGTACTACATAGTGGTCAAACTTAAATAGGTTACTATGTTGCAAAATTATTATAATAATAATATAGCACTTTCTTGTTGTTAGGACGCCGAGCCCTGTTGGACCACGACACAACTCCGTTGTTACAAATTGCTATCAGATCCGGAGAGGTGTAACAGTGTTTTTGTTGCTCAGGAATATTGTGATAGCATCGTGGGTCGATGTATCACAACTACAACACCATCAAGGAAGAGGACAATAACACCGACTTGTTCTACATGGTGAGAACATACAACGCCATCTTTAAGAAGCCCAGTCAACCATCCATTATCAGCGAAAAGAACAAGCAGAAAGAGGAGCGGAAGAAAGTGCTCAAAATATCTAAAAAGAAGCTGAAGAAGTTTCAAGGTCCACAGACTTCACTAAGACAGTCTGTACTTACTTACAACACTGTGCGCAAGTTGCAGGAAAAACTGCTGAATCAGCAGTAAACACTAATGCTTCAATGCGGTTTTATCTGGTGCTTTATTGGCTCCTCAAAACGCACTTAATCCATGGGTGACGAAGTCCCCTCAGGGATCAGCAGCGAAACTCCTCCTGAATGGTCTTCAATTTCCCCAGCACCTTCTGTGCGATGTCTTTGATTGATAAGGCATTAGGCTCCTCAGTAGACCTGAAATTTGTGTTTGATTAGGCATAATTCAGTTAATTGAAGTATCTAAGATAGATATTGGAAGATATTTGTTGCATTCAAATTATGATTTTAAAGCATAATAATTATTTTTAAACTCATAAAAACTACAACCATCACTCTCAGTTTTATTATTAGATGAAGGTAAAATTATCTTGTTATGAACATGAACAAAATCACAATATAGTTGCTCCGATTTATAATTACTTACTTTAATGTTAGCTATTTGTCCTGTACTCATATTGTAATTATTTATCAAATACTTCATTGTAGTTAAATGTAAACAATTAAATTACAACAGTACAAAATTGAATTGGAGAGGTAGTGACAACTATTAAAGTCTCAAGCCATCACCCACATCTTTTAGTTTCTCCTCCACATTTAGTGCCAGACGATTAAAATAGAGATGGGAAATATCGTCATATACTGGTATTAGGTTATATCGTTATCAAGCACGTCGGTATTAGTAATACTCACCCTGTTATTTTGGTAACTGTTACTGGAGTGCAATGCCGTTGCTTGCAGGCGATATTGGAGATTTGGAGATCGATATTAGTGCAGTGTAAATATTAGAAGGTTAGTTTTCGTTACCAGATAGCTTACATATTAACTTAAACAATCGGTAGCCTAAGCATATTATAGCCTGTTAGACACATATATTATTCGTGTAAACTAGCGTATTATAAAGATGAGTAGTATTTAACAATATTTTATTTTAATGATAATATTCTGTAGTTTATTTATTAATATCCTATAAGAATACTCGAAGGATAATAAACACAGTGTCACAATATAAGAACAAAAATTTATTAAAATGTTGCTTATGGTTATAATAGGCCTAAATAATATTTAAAATAGTAAACAAGTTATGAATCATAATAATAATAATAATAATAAATTTAAAATTAAATGATAAAACTATCGGATCGGTACTATCAGCTGATCTGTTCTCTTTATTTATAAATGATCTTTTAGAGCAACCTTTTTATGGACAAATAACAGCTTTTGCGGATGACGTAGATTTTTTTTATTCATTTGATAGTTGGGAAGAAATTAAAACCTCCATTCCACATGATTTATTTTTGTTGAGGACATGGTGTAACAGTAATGCAATGACCGTTAATGTTTCAAAGACTAAAATTCTAAATTTTGAATTATTTGGCTTTTCTTTTGACTATAAATATAAATATCATTCATTTTCATGCTTGTAAACCATTGTAATTGTGAAAAAATTTAGGAAGTAAGCGAAGTAAATTATTTGGGGATTTGGCTGGATAGTAAAGTGAGTTAGAAAGTTCATATAAGTAAACTTCATGCAGAGTTAAGCAAATCTATTAGAACATTTTATTTTCTGAGGAATATATGCGACGCTTCCTTTCTAGGGACGTTATATTTTGCACTTGTAGATTCTCGTTTGCGATACGGTATTTTTTTTACACAAAAGTATTTTATTCCTATAATTTTATTTAGAAAGCCAAAAGATCACACTGAACAACTATTTAAGCAACTTAAATTATTACCAGTAAAAAATCTGTTTATTTTCAAAGTTCTTCAAACGTTTTACAAGATGAGTGGTTACACTGGTACAATCAATTTATTCTATCAAACAAGAAGAAGAACACAACAATATTTTATCAGACCTTAGGTCAATAAAGTATTTTTCTCTAAAACATTTTTGTTTTTAGGCCCAAAGTGTTTCAACTTGTTACCACAAGAAATTAAACAAATAAACAGATTTAATTTATTTTCAAAAATGCTTAAAAAGTGGTTAATTGATATTACAGATATCAGCACACTTACATTGTTAATACTTACACTCTGTTAATTTACTTTGCAATAAAACTTATAATTTATATATACTTTTAATAGCTTATTTAAGTAGGTTACTTTTGTATTATTTTACACACGCTTCACAGTGGACACTTCAGTGAAGTGGATTTATAAGAAGACTCGCCTAAGAAGACTTTATGTTATCTATTATTTGTATTATAGCTACAGTTACTGGATGTTGGAAGTTATGTACTTTTTCCAAGAAAATATTGTTTTGTTCACATTGTACATAATTGTGGAAATAAACGATTTATTATTATTATATGACATTATGTTTGTATAACAAGGGAATCTGGTGAGACTGAAACTTTCCTTCATAGACTTCGATCTGGAGCAGGTGGATCAGTAGCACAGATCTTAGATTTGGAAAAGAGAGATCCAGCATTAAGACACAGTCGGTCACTTGTTGAAGATTTCAAACGAGATCTAAATAGAATATTACTTTCACAGGAGCCCTCTTCTCTATTTGGAAGTAATATGTCTCACCCACAACCCATCATGGCAGAGAAACCGAACTTATTCGACTTGGGAGAAGAATCACGCAGAGGAGATACTCCACCTCCAACCCCATTTACAGATCCTACGGATTCCCATGATAACAGAAGAAGGTGAAAATAGTGAGTTCTACGGGGATGACATAATAAATATGTTCTCTAGCAACCCTATAAATATGGAGGATGATGAAGAGGTCCGAGATATCTTTTGTGAGACCTCAACAGAAGTGATACAATTCCAAGATCCTCCAATCTGTGAATCTGATCAAGGACCAGAGATGACAGCTTCACCTGTCAAACCTATATCAAAGAAGGCATAGGATAAGTATGAGCAATTCGAAAGTCAACTAAATGTATTCTGTAATGCTATGTCTAATCCAGGTTCATTCCATAAAACGATAAAGGATGACCACAATCTACTAACTCATTCTGATTTTGATCTAAAAAGTATAAGCCTAGCAATATCTATAGGATACTCATTGGATTGTATGAGAGCACAGGTAGACGGATTGACTGAACAGATCATCGGGATGAATAATGAAATGAGAAACTCGAGCAAAGAGCTTTTAGCTGGGATCCATAGGCAGATTAAGAACATTGATTTTCCAAATTGGATAGTAGATTCACTAAGTAAACAGACTTTAGCCCTAACAGAGATTCAGCAGACCATAAAACGCACCTTGATAAGAAGGTGCAGCAGCCTGGGATCCTACGGCAGACTGAAGAGCTTACCCAAGAAGTTGCTACCCCGAAGTCGGACCCCGTAAAATACACACAGAAGGACTTGGCGAACATACCTACAGCAGGTAGACTAAAATTGCTGAGATCTGGCCAAATGCAAAAAACTGTGCGTAGTGAACCAGATCTTAAGAAGACAGAGCCCCAGAAAAAGAAAGTTGAGATTGTCACTCCGGCAAATGCTCTACCAGATAAGAACACACTCAGCCAGGTTCAAATACCTAGACCCCCAGGATTAGAAAAGGTACTATCTTTGAATCCTGGAACAGCAAAAAAGGAAGATCAACTTATCATAAGTTGGATTCCTCTAGACAAGTTAGGGGACTATAAAAATAAGTTGAAAAACGTAGGAAAATCCTATGTGGATATGGCAAGAATCACTTTGGATGAGAATCTAAAGAAAAATATCCCTTGGGGGAGGATGAAGATGGTATGGAGAGACTTCATAATCAAATTCTCAGAGAAATTCAAGTGGCCTGAAGCTATCATCTTCGCTAATGTGTCGACTTACCTCCAATGTTATGAATTGCTAGACTTCTTTGACTACTATCGTTGGTTCTAACCCCATATATCCCTTTATGGTACTACATAGTGGTCAAACTTAAATAGGTTACTATGTTGCAAAATTATTATAATAATAATATAGCACTTTCTTGTTGTTAGGACGCCGAGCCCTGTTGGACCACGACACAACTCCGTTGTTACAAATTGCTATCAGATCCAGAGAGGTGTAACAGTGTTTTTGTTGCTCAGGAATATTGTGATAGCATCGTGGGTCGATGTATCACAACTACAACACCATCAAGGAAGAGGACAATAACACCGACTTGTTCTACATGGTGAGAACATACAACGCCATCTTTAAGAAGCCCAGTCAACCATCCATTATCAGCGAAAAGAACAAGCAGAAAGAGGAGCGGAAGAAAGTGCTCAAAATATCTAAAAAGAAGCTGAAGAAGTTTCAAGGTCCACAGACTTCACTAAGACAGTCTGTACTTACTTACAACACTGTGCGCAAGTTGCAGGAAAAACTGCTGAATCAGCAGTAAACACTAATGCTTCAATGCGGTTTTATCTGGTGCTTTATTGGCTCCTCAAAACGCACTTAATCCATGGGTGACGAAGTCCCCTCAGGGATCAGCAGCGAAACTCCTCCTGAATGGTCTTCAATTTCCCCAGCACCTTCTGTGCGATGTCTTTGATTGATAAGGCATTAGGCTCCTCAGTAGACCTGAAATTTGTGTTTGATTAGGCATAATTCAGTTAATTGAAGTATCTAAGATAGATATTGGAAGATATTTGTTGCATTCAAATTATGATTTTAAAGCATAATAATTATTTTTAAACTCATAAAAACTTCAACCATCACTCTCAGTTTTATTATCAGATGAAGGTAAAATTATCTTGTTATGAACATGAACAAAATCACAGTATAGTTGCTCCGATTTATAATTACTTACTTTAATGTTAGCTATTTGTCCTGTACTCATATTGTAATTATTTATCAAATACTTCATTGTAGTTAAATGTAAACAATTAAATTACAACAGTACAAAATTGAATTGGAGAGGTAGTGACAACTATTAAAGTCTCAAGCCATCACCCACATCTTTTAGTTTCTCCTCCACATTTAGTGCCAGACGATTGAAATAGAGATGGGAAATATCGTTATATTCTGGTATTAGGTTATATCGTTATCGAGCACGTCGGTATTAGTAATACTCACCCTGTTATTTTGGTAACTGTTACTGGAGTGCAATGCCGTTGCTTGCAGGCGATATTGGAGATTTGAAGATCGATATTAGTGCAGTGTAAATATTAGAAGGTTAGTTTTCGTTACCAGATAGCTTACATATTAACTTAAACAATCGGTAGCCTAAGCATATTATAGCCTGTTAGACACATATATTATTCGTGTAAACTAGCGTATTATAAAGATGAGTAGTATTTAACAATATTTTATTTTAATGATAATATTCTGTAGTTTATTTATTAATATCCTATAAGAATACTCGAAGGATAATAAACACAGTGTCACAATATAAGAACAAAAATTTATTAAAATGTTGCTTATGGTTATAATAGGCCTAAATAATATTTAAAATAGTAAACAAGTTATGAATCATAATAATAATAATAATAACAAATTTAAAATTAAATGATAAAACTATCGGATCGGTACTATCAGCTGATCTGTTCTCTTTATTTATAAATGATCTTTTAGAGCAACCTTTTTATGGACAAATAACAGCTTTTGCGGATGACGTAGATTTTTTTTATTCATTTGATAGTTGGGAAGAAATTAAAACCTCCATTCCACATGATTTATTTTTGTTGAGGACATGGTGTAACAGTAATGCAATGACCGTTAATGTTTCAAAGACTAAAATTCTAAATTTTGAATTATTTGGCTTTTCTTTTGACTATAAATATAAATATCATTCATTTTCATGCTTGTAAACCATTGTAATTGTGAAAAAATTTAGGAAGTAAGCGAAGTAAATTATTTGGGGATTTGGCTGGATAGTAAAGTGAGTTAGAAAGTTCATATAAGTAAACTTCATGCAGAGTTAAGCAAATCTATTAGAACATTTTATTTTCTGAGGAATATATGCGACGCTTCCTTTCTAGGGACGTTATATTTTGCACTTGTAGATTCTCGTTTGCGATACGGTATAGAACTTTGGGGCCAAACTCATGATTATTTATTAAATAAGATTTTTTTTACACAAAAGTATTTTATTCCTATAATTTTATTTAGAAAGCCAAAAGATCACACTGAACAACTATTTAAGCAACTTAAATTATTACCAGTAAAAAATCTGTTTATTTTCAAAGTTCTTCAAACGTTTTACAAGATGAGTGGTTACACTGGTACAATCAATTTATTCTATCAAACAAGAAGAAGAACACAACAATATTTTATCAGACCTTAGGTCAATAAAGTATTTTTCTCTAAAACATTTTTGTTTTTAGGCCCAAAGTGTTTCAACTTGTTACCACAAGAAATTAAACAAATAAACAGATTTAATTTATTTTCAAAAATGCTAAAAAAGTGGTTAATTGATATTACAGATATCAGCACACTTACATTGTTAATACTTACACTCTGTTAATTTACTTTGCAATAAAACTTATAATTTATATATACTTTTAATAGCTTATTTAAGTAGGTTACTTTTGTATTATTTTACACACGCTTCACAGTGGACACTTCAGTGAAGTGGATTTATAAGAAGACTCGCCTAAGAAGACTTTATGTTATCTATTATTTGTATTATAGCTACAGTTACTGGATGTTGGAAGTTATGTACTTTTTCCAAGAAAATATTGTTTTGTTCACATTGTACATAATTGTGGAAATAAACGATTTATTATTATTATATGACATTATGTTTGTATAACAAGGGAATCTGGTGAGACTGAAACTTTCCTTCATAGACTTCGATCTGGAGCAGGTGGATCAGTAGCACAGATCTTAGATTTGGAAAAGAGAGATCCAGCATTAAGACACAGTCGGTCACTTGTTGAAGATTTCAAACGAGATCTAAATAGAATATTACTTTCACAGGAGCCCTCTTCTCTATTTGGAAGTAATATGTCTCACCCACAACCCATCATGGCAGAGAAACCGAACTTATTCGACTTGGGAGAAGAATCACGCAGAGGAGATACTCCACCTCCAACCCCATTTACAGATCCTACGGATTCCCATGATAACAGAAGAAGCTGAAAATAATGAGTTCTACGGGGATGACATAATAAATATGTTCTCTAGCAACCCTATAAATATGGAGGATGATGAAGAGGTCCGAGATATCTTTTGTGAGACCTCAACAGAAGTGATACAATTCCAAGATCCTCCAATCTGTGAATCTGATCAAGGACCAGAGATGACAGCTTCACCTGTCAAACCTATATCAAAGAAGGCATAGGATAAGTATGAGCAATTCGAAAGTCAACTAAATGTATTCTGTAATGCTATGTCTAATCCAGGTTCATTCCATAAAACGATAAAGGATGACCACAATCTACTAACTCATTCTGATTTTGATCTAAAAAGTATAAGCCTAGCAGTATCTATAGGATACTCATTGGATTGTATGAGAGCACAGGTAGACGGATTGACTGAACAGATCATCGGGATGAATAATGAAATGAGAAACTCGAGCAAAGAGCTTTTAGCTGGGATCCATAGGCAGATTAAGAACATTGATTTTCCAAATTGGATAGTAGATTCACTAAGTAAACAGACTTTAGCCCTAACAGAGATTCAGCAGACCATAAAACGCACCTTGATAAGAAGGTGCAGCAGCCTGGGATCATACGGCAGACTGAAGAGCTTACCCAAGAAGTTGCTACCCCGAAGTCGGACCCCGTAAAATACACACAGAAGGACTTGGCGAACATACCTACAGCAGGTAGACTAAAATTGCTGAGATCTGGCCAAATGCAAAAAACTGTGCGTATTGAACCAGATCTTAAGAAGACAGAGCCTCAGAAAAAGAAAGTTGAGATTGTCACTCCGGCAAATGCTCTACCAGATAAGAACACACTCAGCCAGGTTCAAATACCTAGACCCCCAGGATTAGAAAAGGTACTATCTTTGAATCCTGGAACAGCAAAAAAGGAAGATCAACTTATTATAAGTTGGATTCCTCTAGACAAGTTAGGGGACTATAAAAATAAGTTGAAAAACGTAGGAAAATCCTATGTGGATATGGCAAGAATCACTTTGGATGAGAATCTAAAGAAAAATATCCCTTGGGGGAGGATGAAGACGGTATGGAGAGACTTCATAATCAAATTCTCAGAGAAATTCAAGTGGCCTGAAGCTATCATCTTCGCTAATGTGTCGACTTACCTCCAATGTTATGAATTGCTAGACTTCTTTGACTACTATCGTTGGTTCTAACCCCATATATCCCTTTATGGTACTACATAGTGGTCAAACTTAAATAGGTTACTATGTTGCAAAATTATTATAATAATAATATAGCACTTTCTTGTTGTTAGGACGCCGAGCCCTGTTGGACCACGACACAACTCCGTTGTTACAAATTGCTATCAGATCCGGAGAGGTGTAACAGTGTTTTTTGTTGCTCAGGAATATTGTGATAGCATCGTGGGTCGATGTATCACAACTACAACACCATCAAGGAAGAGGACAATAACACCGACTTGTTCTACATGGTGAGAACATACAACGCCATCTTTAAGAAGCCCAGTCAACCATCCATTATCAGCGAAAAGAACAAGCAGAAAGAGGAGCGGAAGAAAGTGCTCAAAATATCTAAAAAGAAGCTGAAGAAGTTTCAAGGTCCACAGACTTCACTAAGACAGTCTGTACTTACTTACAACACTGTGCGCAAGTTGCAGGAAAAACTGCTGAATCAGCGGTAAACACTAATGCTTCAATGCGGTTTTATCTGGTGCTTTATTGGCTTCTCAAAACGCACTTAATCCATGGGTGACGAAGTCCCCTCAGGGATCAGCAGCGAAACTCCTCCTGAATGGTCTTCAATTTCCCCAGCACCTTCTGTGCGATGTCTTTGATTGATAAGGCATTAGGCTCCTCAGTAGACCTGAAATTTGTGTTTGATTAGGCATAATTCAGTTAATTGAAGTATCTAAGATAGATATTGGAAGATATTTGTTGCATTCAAATTATGATTTTAAAGCATAATAATTATTTTTAAACTCATAAAAACTTCAACCATCACTCTCAGTTTTATTATCAGATGAAGGTAAAATTATCTTGTTATGAACATGAACAAAATCACAGTATAGTTGCTCCGATTTATAATTACTTACTTTAATGTTAGCTATTTGTCCTGTACTCATATTGTAATTATTTATCAAATACTTCATTGTAGTTAAATGTAAACAATTAAATTACAACAGTACAAAATTGAATTGGAGAGGTAGTGACAACTATTAAAGTCTCAAGCCATCACCCACATCTTTTAGTTTCTCCTCCACATTTAGTGCCAGACGATTGAAATAGAGATGGGAAATATCGTCATATTCTGGTATTAGGTTATATCGTTATCGAGCACGTCGGTATTAGTAATACTCACCCTGTTATTTTGGTAACTGTTACTGGAGTGCAATGCCGTTGCTTGCAGGCGATATTGGAGATTTGAAGATCGATATTAGTGCAGTGTAAATATTAGAAGGTTAGTTTTCGTTACCAGATAGCTTACATATTAACTTAAACAATCGGTAGCCTAAGCATATTATAGCCTGTTAGACACATATATTATTCGTGTAAACTAGCGTATTATAAAGATGAGTAGTATTTAACAATATTTTATTTTAATGATAATATTCTGTAGTTTATTTATTAATATCCTATAAGAATACTCGAAGGATAATAAACACAGTGTCACAATATAAGAACAAAAATTTATTAAAATGTTGCTTATGGTTATAATAGGCCTAAATAATATTTAAAATAGTAAACAAGTTATGAATCATAATAATAATAATAATAACAAATTTAAAATTAAATGATAAAACTATCAGATCGGTACTATCAGCTGATCTGTTCTCTTTATTTATAAATGATCTTTTAGAGCAACCTTTTTATGGACAAATAACAGCTTTTGCGGATGACGTAGATTTTTTTATTCATTTGATAGTTGGGAAGAAATTAAAACCTCCATTCCACATGATTTATTTTTGTTGAGGACATGGTGTAACAGTAATGCAATGACCGTTAATGTTTCAAAGACTAAAATTCTAAATTTTGAATTATTTGGCTTTTCTTTTGACTATAAATATAAATATCATTCATTTTCATGCTTGTAAACCATTGTAATTGTGAAAAAATTTAGGAAGTAGGCGAAGTAAAATATTTGGGGATTTGGCTGGATAGTAAAGTGAGTTAGAAAGTTCATATAAGTAAACTTCATGCAGAGTTAAGCAAATCTATTAGAACATTTTATTTTCTGAGGAATATATGCGACGCTTCCTTTCTAGGGACGTTATATTTTGCACTTGTAGATTCTCGTTTGCGATACGGTATTTTTTTTACACAAAAGTATTTTATTCCTATAATTTTATTTAGAAAGCCAAAAGATCACACTGAACAAATATTTAAGCAACTTAAATTATTACCAGTAAAAAATCTGTTTATTTTCAAAGTTCTTCAAACGTTTTACAAGATGTGGTTACACTGGTACAATCAATTTATTCTATCAAACAAGAAGAAGAACACAACAATATTTTATCAGACCTTAGGTCAATAAAGTATTTTTCTCTAAAACATTTTTGTTTTTAGGCCCAAAGTGTTTCAACTTGTTACCACAAGAAATTAAACAAATAAACAGATTTAATTTATTTTCAAAAATGCTAAAAAAGTGGTTAATTGATATTACAGATATCAGCACACTTACATTGTTAATACTTACACTTTGTTAATTTACTTTGCAATAAAACTTATAATTTATATATACTTTTAATAGCTTATTTAAGTAGGTTACATTTGTATTATTTTACACACGCTTCACAGTGGACACTTCAGTGAAGTGGATTTATAAGAAGACTCGCCTAAGAAGACTTTATGTTATCTATTATTTGTATTATAGCTACAGTTACTGGATGTTGGAAGTTATGTACTTTTTCCAAGAAAATATTGTTTTGTTCACATTGTACATAATTGTGGAAATAAACGATTTATTATTATTATATGACATTATGTTTGTATAACAAGGGAATCTGGTGAGACTGAAACTTTCCTTCATAGACTTCGATCTGGAGCAGGTGGATCAGTAGCACAGATCTTAGATTTGGAAAAGAGAGATCCAGCATTAAGACACAGTCGGTCACTTGTTGAAGATTTCAAACGAGATCTAAATAGAATATTACTTTCACAGGAGCCCTCTTCTCTATTTGGAAGTAATATGTCTCACCCACAACCCATCATGGCAGAGAAACCGAACTTATTCGACTTGGGAGAAGAATCACGCAGAGGAGATACTCCACCTCCAACCCCATTTACAGATCCTACGGATTCCCATGATAACAGAAGAAGCTGAAAATAATGAGTTCTACGGGGATGACATAATAAATATGTTCTCTAGCAACCCTATAAATATGGAGGATGACGAAGAGGTCCGAGATATCTTTTGTGAGACCTCAACAGAAGTGATACAATTCCAAGATCCTCCAATCTGTGAATCTGATCAAGGACCAGAGATGACAGCTTCACCTGTCAAACCTATATCAAAGAAGGCATAGGATAAGTATGAGCAATTCGAAAGTCAACTAAATGTATTCTGTAATGCTATGTCTAATCCAGGTTCATTCCATAAAACGATAAAGGATGACCACAATCTACTAACTCATTCTGATTTTGATCTAAAAAGTATAAGCCTAGCAATATCTATAGGATACTCATTGGATTGTATGAGAGCACAGGTAGACGGATTGACTGAACAGATCATCGGGATGAATAATGAAATGAGAAACTCGAGCAAAGAGCTTTTAGCTGGGATCCATAGGCAGATTAAGAACATTGATTTTCCAAATTGGATAGTAGATTCACTAAGTAAACAGACTTTAGCCCTAACAGAGATTCAGCAGACCATAAAACGCACCTTGATAAGAAGGTGCAGCAGCCTGGGATCATACGGCAGACTGAAGAGCTTACCCAAGAAGTTGCTACCCCGAAGTCGGACCCCGTAAAATACACACAGAAGGACTTGGCGAACATACCTACAGCAGGTAGACTAAAATTGCTGAGATCTGGCCAAATGCAAAAAACTGTGCGTATTGAACCAGATCTTAAGAAGACAGAGCCTCAGAAAAAGAAAGTTGAGATTGTCACTCCGGCAAATGCTCTACCAGATAAGAACACACTCAGCCAGGTTCAAATACCTAGACCCCCAGGATTAGAAAAGGTACTATCTTTGAATCCTGGAACAGCAAAAAAGGAAGATCAACTTATCATAAGTTGGATTCCTCTAGACAAGTTAGGGGACTATAAAAATAAGTTGAAAAACGTAGGAAAATCCTATGTGGATATGGCAAGAATCACTTTGGATGAGAATCTAAAGAAAAATATCCCTTGGGGGAGGATGAAGACGGTATGGAGAGACTTCATAATCAAATTCTCAGAGAAATTCAAGTGGCCTGAAGCTATCATCTTCGCTAATGTGTCGACTTACCTCCAATGTTATGAATTGCTAGACTTCTTTGACTACTATCGTTGGTTCTAACCCCATATATCCCTTTATGGTACTACATAGTGGTCAAACTTAAATAGGTTACTATGTTGCAAAATTATTATGATAATAATATAGCACTTTCTTGTTGTTAGAACGCCGAGCCCTGTTGGACCACGACACAACTCCGTTGTTACAAATTGCTATCAGATCCGGAGAGGTGTAACAGTGTTTTTTGTTGCTCAGGAATATTGTGATAGCATCGTGGGTCGATGTATCACAACTACAACACCATCAAGGAAGAGGACAATAACACCGACTTGTTCTACATGGTGAGAACATACAACGCCATCTTTAAGAAGCCCAGTCAACCATCCATTATCAGCGAAAAGAACAAGCAGAAAGAGGAGCGGAAGAAAGTGCTCAAAATATCTAAAAAGAAGCTGAAGAAGTTTCAAGGTCCACAGACTTCACTAAGACAGTCTGTACTTACTTACAACACTGTGCGCAAGTTGCAGGAAAAACTGCTGAATCAGCGGTAAACACTAATGCTTCAATGCGGTTTTATCTGGTGCTTTATTGGCTCCTCAAAACGCACTTAATCCATGGGTGACGAAGTCCCCTCAGGGATCAGCAGCGAAACTCCTCCTGAATGGTCTTCAATTTCCCCAGCACCTTCTGTGCGATGTCTTTGATTGATAAGGCATTAGGCTCCTCAGTAGACCTGAAATTTGTGTTTGATTAGGCATAATTCAGTTAATTGAAGTATCTAAGATAGATATTGGAAGATATTTGTTGCATTCAAATTATGATTTTAAAGCATAATAATTATTTTTAAACTCATAAAAACTACAACCATCACTCTCAGTTTTATTATTAGATGAAGGTAAAATTATCTTGTTATGAACATGAACAAAATCACAGTATAGTTGCTCCGATTTATAATTACTTACTTTAATGTTAGCTATTTGTCCTGTACTCATATTGTAATTATTTATCAAATACTTCATTGTAGTTAAATGTAAACAATTAAATTACAACAGTACAAAATTGAATTGGAGAGGTAGTGACAACTATTAAAGTCTCAAGCCATCACCCACATCTTTTAGTTTCTCCTCCACATTTAGTGCCAGACGATTGAATGATTGAAAGCGTCACATTATTGTGATATTTCCAGAAAAATATTTAGTACTAGGACACAATACCCCGTTAGATATATTCCTTTTTTTTACTGTTTGATTATTTCGCATATCCTAATTATTTCATAATTTGGGACATTGAAGAATCGTGTCATGATATTTTTAGATACTCGTACTGTCAAAGGATGTGCATAAGGAAATTCGTTTAAAGTGCAGAAACCACATATAACATCAAAAACGTAACTATCACTTTTTTTTAAATAAAGGACTAATAAGTTTTAAAAAGTCTTGTAGATACCACTAATGTTAAATGGTACCACTTTGAAAACCCTAGGATGTACGACTGAAGAGTATTGTTGGTTTACTAACCTATAAATTGATAGAGCTAATTTCGAAAATATTAGATGTTAATAATGATTCTTCTCATTTTTATTTTCAATAGGATGAAACAGGTAGAAACAATTTTCTTTCCAGACACTCCCATGACTATTCTACAAGACTTTTTGTATGAATTCATTTACACAATTCATAAGTGATTTAGGTGACTCTTTTCAAACAGCTTTAAGTAGATTTCGTAGATTAAAATATACTTTGACTAATAAAAAACGAGAAAACTATCAAAGGTTTATGAAAGAGTACGTTGACTTAGGAATATGCAACCCACACTAATGGCAGGGTTACCGGTTGGTTCTTCAGATGATAAAAAGCGTCTCTTAGATATGAGATTCGCAGAAAAGTAGTTAGTCCTAGAACATAATAGTCTGCAAGACAAATTTCCTATTTCAAATCGTCTGAAATATTGAAAAACAACAGCTACTATTCGCATCATCGTACAGTTCACTGAGACACCAGTGGAACATCTACTGTTAAAGCTGTATTTTACGGTTCACTTCGTTATGCGAGCATCTTTATATTGGTTCAATGTTAAAAATATATATTATGAACTAAGATATCTGACTTTGTATTTATAAAATTGTGTGTTTACAGAGGTCAGGGGACATTGAGAAGTTTTTCATGCAGATGGCTAAGCTTCTTCAATCGTACTGAATCATGGAGACCTTCTCCTAATAGTATAATTTGTTCTAACGATCTATGAACTGTTCCTTATGGTATAAATTTCCTTCCAATACTTTCGTTTGCGTCAGCTCTACGATGAAATACAATAGCCAGTCATTGTTAGAATATTGTCGCGGGCTGCAACAATAGACGACCGGTTCAGCAAGGAGAGGGACAAAGGTGCTCCGCCCTCTGCCTTTGTGAGAGGGCGCCTCGAATATGATTGGTTCCCTCCTTACCCCGCCGCGCCTACCCTCCTGCCCCGTGAAGAATGTTCTCCATGTTACTGGAAAGTCGCCTCCCCGCCATCGCTGGGCCTTTCTTCTAGTCACCGGAACCTTCGAGAAGGTGGGGTATCCCTATATAAGGGACTCGCCTGATCAGTGAGTCAGTCACAGAACGCTAGTGTGGACGGTTTAACTGTGTTGGGGACCCATATTGAGTTGTGGTGGGAGAAACGGCGTTTAATGTCGTCGTTGTCAATTTGAGACGCAAGAGAGAGCTTCTACTTGGCTATACAGTCAGCTGTAGCGGAGCTGTCTGCTGGCTTTTGGTTTGTTTATCTTTACATGCTTATCAATAATTAATTATTGGACCTACTGGACTTAATTAGTCTCGTCTATCTTATTTCTTTGAATTTTATTTATAGTTAATTTATAGAACTAATGTACTTACAGAGACTGAAGAAACAGTTGACAAAATACTTGCAGCAAATCATTGTAATAATCATATATACAGTTAACTATTTACACAACATTTACAATTTGTTATTTATATCATATTTACAAGCAAAATGTGTTGTATTCATTACATTATTTACATCAATTTTGTAGCCTGTACATCGATTTTCTTAAAGCCTGAAAATAAAATGACACATGTCAACAAATAAAATGATATTTTGTAAATGAACAACTGAATTGGGTGCAAATAAGGACCAAATGATATGTAATGAATAATGACTGTATATATTAAAATTTAATGTGAAATGTCATGTTATCATTTCTCTTATAAATGACTTCCAATACAATTTTCTCTTTTGTCGCAGGAAATAATTGTGTGTAATACTGCAACAATTTTTGCAAAGATATTAGTAATAAATAGGCCTACTAGTCTAGACTAAATATCTGATTGCGTAATGAATAAATCAATAAAATGCAAGTATAATCATCAATTTATTCCTAGATTATTCATTTAAAAATTGTTCCGACTCAAATTGATTTCTACATTCTTCTTCACTATCTGTAGCAATAGTAATTATTTTCCTAAATATACATTTTTATTTGTTTTTCAGACATGCAATTTGATATGTTTCATACCCTGGCATACTAATGATGCATGAGGGCAAAGAGGACATTTCTTCTTGAAAATGACAGATGTTTTTACATTATTATGGGTTTTTCTTTTGTGATGATTTAGATATATTTCTTTTTTAAAGGAAGCATTACATTCAGAGCAATTAAAGGGTGATATGGATCCAGGTTTGTGTACACGTGTTATATGTCTTGTCAAAGCAGATTTGTATTTGCTTTCATAGTTACACTGGCTGCAGGAGTAAATTTTGTTTTGTTGCAAATGAACAATGTTAATGTGTCGATCCAAACTATGTTTTGTTGCATATACCTTGTTACATAAAACACATGTATATTTTTTTTTCTCAACGTCTGGAAGTAATTCATTTCGTGAATTTCGTTTGTGAATATTTTTTTTATGCCTACTGAAATTTTTTCTATCACTAAATACCTTACAGCAGTATTCACATTTATATTTTTTTGCTTCCATCAGTAAAATTATTTGTAGGCCTATAAAAAAAATATATTATTCTATTAGTTTTTATTCGATTTTATTGTTATATTATTGCAACTATTGTATATTGGCGGATGCCGTTGAAAGAATACATAAATAAATATCTAATTTAATATTTAGTGGCAAGATGTTGTGATAAATAATATCTGTTACAAGTTAAGATGCCTGTTACTCTAAAAACTATTTTAAATATTCAATCAAGAATCAAGATTTATTAAAGCCACCGACCAACAATACATGGCATAGGCCACGTCAATTAATTAATTACAATATATGTGAATCCTTGCATTGAATAATTTGTAGACACATTATACATAAACACAACTAAATAAATAATGTGGTAATAACAGCGATAAATTTTAAAATATTTAAGACGACAGAATAAAAAGTATGGTACAAAAAAAAAAACAGTATTATAATTATTGCTATTTAGTGTTTTTTTGAGTTTGTCAACTTAATTTACAAAATGAAACACTTTTAATGCCTGTAGACTATGGAATATAAACTTTATTTAAATTGAAACTTTCTGATTAATGTTAGAGTTTGAGGCCTTTAAACATAACTGACAGGAGTAAATACAGATAAGTACTTTATGTTATATTCATAATGATAGTTTTGTTTATTTATTTATTCCAACGGTGAACACCATTTTACAATATTTTGACAGTGAGATATACATGCGACAAAGATACAACATTTTACATGAGCATGCTAATAAGTGTTGAAAGATGACTTATGCCATCAAGCTAGACTTGATAATAACTTGTATAAATATTAAACAACAACTATGTACAACATTGATGAATACTTAAATAAATTAGACATGGCAATACTGTGTGGTTATGTGTATATGTACATTGATGGCAACATGCAATTTGTGTGCAAAGTGCAATGAACATTTAAAAGACCAACAGAAAAGTGCAATGAACATTAAAAGACCAACAGTCTTTTAGTTAGATTGATTGATTATGTATGTTTAACATTCTTTAAAGATAGTGATAAGGAATTAATTGATTATAAAAGACCAACAGTCTTTTAGTTAGATTGATTGATTATGTATGTTTAACATTCTTTAAAGATAGTGATAAGGAATTAATTGATTATAATACTTACTGATTAATTATAACACTTATAATACTACAGAACCCTAGTGTGGACGAAAACAATTGTTATCTATAAAGCAGACGACATCACTCACTCATCCATCAATTCCCGCCATAGGGTTGGAGGGGCCCCTCCCCTCCAACCCCCACCACAACTCAATATGGGTCCCCAACACAGTTAAACCGTCCACACTAGCGTTCTGTGAGTCAGTCTGGTTTTGGAGCAGTGAATTGAAATTGTGACAGTAACCGTGACAGTGACCTATCGAGAAGATAGTGTGACAGTAACCGTGACAGTGCTCTATCGGGAAGTTAGTGTGACAGGACATTGAGAATTATTGTCGTATTGTTATTTGTAAGTAATAGTGTTAGGACATTGAGGACTTGTTATTAGATTATAGATTCCTCTTTGTTAAATCAGTAAGTGTAAAAAAATTGTTTAGAACTTAGCTATTACTTTATTTTATTGTAATTAGATATTGTTAATAAATAGTTAGTTTAAATCAGAAATCGCCATTCATTCATTTATTTAAGAACCCTAGATACGTAACAATATTAAAGGAAGATTTTGAGGTGGATAATCTTGCCAGTGAACCAAGCAGGATGTATATAAAAAGTTAGTTGATTCCGATAATATAAGAGTGGTCTTAAAAAAAAGAGAGAAGACTTATCAGTACATTTAATGAGACTCTTTAATAATTCTAACTCAGATGTCTACAAATAGTTAGTAAATTTGTCTAATCTACCAAAGAATCTAAGTAAGAGAATCATTATATCTGAAATAGCACTACTGTATGATCTTTTATTATTATTGTGCCTAGTAGTCACTAAAGCTAAGATCATCATTTAACAAACCTAGCTATGTACAAAAGATTGGGACTAGCCAGTATTTAAAAGAATTAGCAATACATTTAGGAAGTATCACAATAGTTCATCTCATCTTATAGGTTGTTCGGCTTTTCTGGTGCTTCAGAGAAGGCTTGCTGTAATATTTAAATTTCTTCTTAATTATACATTCAAGTCACAATTCTAGACTTTAGCTATGTGGAGCATTACTGTGGGCACAGCTCGTAAGCCAATACTGCATACAGAAAACACCTACTTATTTATGGACTGTTCTTGCGTGACTCTCAAAACACCAACCTACATGGTAATTATTTGTCAGTAGTAAAGTTCATAAAATCCAGTCTTTGACGAATATATCACAATGGCATCACGTCCGATATGAATACAATACTGCTGACATAGCATGTAGAGGAGTTATGGGAGAAAATTTATTGATTCAATATGAGTGGTGGTTTTGTCCTTCATGGCTGTCAATTGCAAACATACCAGTAAGCTCAAAAGCTCTAGACGAAGTTTTTTTGATACCGGAGCAACCGTCAATCATATTTTCTTTACTTAATCACAACAATAAAGAAGAATTGAATCTAAAATATAGCTCCATCAGTCTAACATGCTTTCTGTCAACGATTTATAAGTAAAGCAAAAAAGTTAGGATCCATTACACTGAATTTAGAGTTAGTGGCCGTATTCAAAATTCAACCATACAATAAAGTATATCAGATCATTCTGTCCATTAAACATAAATGTGTCCACTCACCTACATGAAATTCAATTAATAATGAATATCTTGGTACAATCATATTGGCAGTGTAAGAAACTTAGTTCAAGATGTTCTTAAAAAGTGTTAAATATTTTGTGACTATAGTAGTACACCTTATCAGCAAATCATAAGAAATTTACCTCAATCAAAAGCAACATTCAAAAGATATTTTCATTGCACTAATGTAATATTTCAGGACCTTTACACACAAAACAAGTAAGTTTCTAAAAAAAAGTTATTTGGTTGTCTTTATTTATATGGGAGTAAAAGCAGTGCTAGAAGTGCTAAATCTTAAACTCGTTTCATACTTAAATAAGGTTGTTTTCCTAGCAACTCTAAATAGTTTTATCACTAAAAGAGCCACCCTATTACATATATATTCCAGAACTATCTATAATAGAACTAGTTTTATAGGAGCAGACAATATTTCAAAAATTGAATCAAAGAAAGCAAAAATCTAATCAAACATTTGTAAAAAATAGATTTACTGTCTGGCTTTTCCTCCTTCCCGATTCTCTCATTATGATTGAACTACGGGAATCCACATTTAAATTTAATGTGCAGAGTTCCATTTAAAAAGAGTTATTATAACTCGCATATTGACATTTGAAGAACTCATCACACTTTTAATACATATGGAAGCTATCTTTAATTAATTCTTGGCTATTGTGTAAGGTATCAGATGACTAATCATTAGTAAACATGTTGATTCCAGCACGTTTCCTCAGAGGTCTCACTTTAGTTTCCTTACCAGACAAAAGTGACAGTAGACCATTTAAGTACAGCAAGATATGGCAGTTCCATATGGCTAATTGAAGAGTTTTCTGGAAACTATTACTCATGGAATATTTACATACACTTCAGCAGAGACACAAATGAAAATGTCAAGATAACACAGTGAAAATATGTTGGGTAGTTTTAAATAAAGAATACAATTTGCGTCCTAATAAGTGTGTTATAGGCCTCGTTGTAATAACACTTTTTATACTTGTTTTTTACTAATTGTTGGTTTAACAACACAGTAATTATAAGTGAGTTGAGAAATTATATGGAGCCGTATAACTGTGCTAGTAACCTCCATATGATGGGTATTGGTGAGATGAGGAACGGGGTTTATCAAAGCATTCCTAAAAACATTATTAGCACAGCTGTAAACAAATATGATTTAGTAAAACATAATGTTTTAAAAATTTTCAATATTATATGCTCAGTTTAGTTATGTATGTGTTTTTTTCGTTATTCACAATTATTTTATTTTTATGATGTGATTTGTTAAATGTTTTATTTAGAGAAAATAATACGTCAATTGTGCTTTTGAACTTTGGCGTTTGTAAACTAGAAGGAAATGTTTTTCAAGGTCAAAGCAGGGATTGTAAGTAATGCTCGAAATTTTATGAAATAAGAGGATGACTGTGAGGAATTTAGTAGGGCTCAAAACATGAACTGTTGCACTATAAGAGTTTCTCAACGACTTGTAACTAAAATAAACACTGAGTTGCGTGACATTTAAAACCATGGCGAGGGTACAGGACTTTTTGAAATTCCAAAACACTAAACGTACCAATATGCACCAAGACGACTTTGAAAAATACGTGGTGCGGCGAATAGTCCAATGCTTTTATAAAGAAAACAAACGCCTCCCAACAGCTAAACTAAACATAAAGGAACAGCAAAAAAGAATAGGTTTTACTAGAAGTGATAAAACTGCTGGTTTGATTCTAAAAGACGTGGTTTCAAATGAAAAATAAATTATAAACAACATAACATTTCTTATGGCATATGTGACATAAAAGAACAACAAATTAATTACCTAAGAGCAATTAGGAGTACAAAGAAAAACACCCAATAGTCTACATGGATGAGACATACGTGTTGTTGTCTCATGTAAGGGGAAAAACATGGCCCGGTAACATTAATTAAGGGATTCAAGGTAAACGCTTAATTATAATGCATGCTGGTGGAGAAACTGGGGGTTTTCTGGAGCCCTCACCATGTGGATGGCTTCTTCTCCTGGTGATTATCAGAAAAATATGAATACAACCAATTAAATAAAGTGTATCAATGATAAATTACTGCCAAATACGACAGTCATTGTTGATAACATCCTTTAAAACAACATTCGGGTAAAAAGACTCTAATGTCCAATAGTAAAAAAGAAGAGATGCAAGAATGGTTACTAAGAAAAGGAATCCCATAGTTTTCAACATAAAACCAGAGCTTCACAAAAATATAACAAACTTAAAAAGAATGTTTTTAACGAATTGCTTTGTAATGAAGTTTTACATTAGAAACTGAATCACCCAGACGTAAACAATATTGATATAATACGGGCTGGTGTTAAAATAATGTAACGTTTAATATTAACGAGTTGTGTAAGAAGAAACTAAGTGAGATGGGCAAGAAGAAGATTGGGCACCAAAACTGAAGCCTTTTGTATTCTTCAATGTTCAGGAAATTGAAGAATACAAAAGTCTTTACCTTAATGTTTGATAATTATATAGAATCTTTGATAATTGGCCTAAATTATAGCATTTTTTATCTGACCGACAATTCTTAAACAAGTTAATTCTACGAGAGGATTTTACCAGATTGAAAAAATGTTATTTGTTACATTTTCCATTTATAACTATCATTATCACTTTATTTTCAAGTTATACCGCATTAGATTGGTTTTTATATTGCCGTTATATTGTTGTTTTACAAATTTACTTCAAGCATGAAATATGTATATATTTGGCAATAGTAAACTGAATTAACATTTCACTGTTGTTATTTAGAGTTTTTATTTCATTTTTTTGCTATATGTTAATAAGATTCTGTATTGGTAATGTAGCCAATAGTGTGGCAATGCACCACATAACATTATTCAGACAAATATTTGTTACTAATTAAATAAAATACTAAATATGATACACATTTTTGTAAAATGTAAAAGTATGTCTAATAGAACATTTTTTAATAGGAAATTAATTGATTAGGATCAGTAGCTCTTGTGACGCTCAAATTCGTTCACTTTTATTCACTATGATTTATACTGAATGAAACATAGAAAGACTTATTTTTCACGATGCTTTAATTTATTTTTATTTAAAAATACCCAAATATGATATTCACATTTCAAACAAACGTAACATTTAAGATGATTATAATTTAAAGAAATAATATTGACTTTAACACTCAACAGTTCAGACAAAAAATACAATTAAATCACCAACATTGTGTAAACATTTGTCCTGCTACTACGTGATTTTGTTTAGTAGTAGGTTGATCATGGTTAGTACAACTATAAACAAACCAAAGCCACGAGCACATACATGCTCCTCCGTATAGTAATTCTTTACATGGGTCTGTGTGGTGACAATAAATATTGAGTTTATCACATAATTTCTTTTATAGCATTTAATAGCAATCGTAATTGTTTTTCTTTTTATTAAATTTCTAATTTGATATTGTACTGCGAAGGTTTTTGTGAATGGTTACAATATTACTTTATCTTTAACATCATCTACATGTTTTATTTTACATAATGTCCGATTTCAGAACACATTTACAGCTTATTAATCGTTATTATAACAATAACTTTTTCGGTTAACATTAATGGACTGATATTAATATAATAGTAAGTATTCTTTTCAGTTTAAATTAATAGAGTACGAACTTATGTTCAAATAATAATGCATCTCTTAATTTTATATGTAGTACGTACGATGACAACGAGTTTCATTTGTTGGGATGGTTTTTTTTTTTTATTTTAGTCAATTAACAAGGCCCATTGAAGAGGTTAAATTTTGTAGATATCTTTTATTTTTTTACTCTAGGTATTCTAATAGATTCGGAATTTATTTTGTAAATGTCAGGTACTGATTTTAGAAGGTTTTAATTTTTTTTTTTTTTTTTTACAAAAATCGAACAGTACGTTTTTGTCAACATTTGTAACCATTCTTGAAATTTTTGGTTAAAAGCGTTAAATTCCAGGAAAGGGGGGTGATGAGATTCATATATTGACCATACAATTCACGTTCATTTAACCATGAAAGGTGTACAGGTTGTAATTTAATTGAACCAAGAAGGGTTGAGCACGTACAGATGGTAAGTTAATTGAACCATGAAGAGTTGATCACGTACACATGGTACGTTCATTGGACCATGAAGGGGTGAGCACGTACAGGTTGTAAGTTAATTGAAGAAAGAAGGGTTGAGTATGTACACATGGCACGTTCATTGGACCATGAAGAGGTGAGCACGTACAGATGGTACGTTCATTGGACCATGAAGGGGTTATCACGTGCACATGGTACGTTCATTGGACCATGAAAGGATGAGCACGTACAGATGGTACAAAGTTGGACATTCGTAATGTAAAATGCAGAAAATGTGTACTGTTAATCAAATAATAATATGCAACGTAGCGGACGATGCACATAAATGTGCGTAGACTAAACTGCAGGTTCGTCTAGATAATTCTAACACAATGTAATGGGTTGTTCGTTGGAAATAAAGAAATTCAATGTTATCCACATTTTTACAACTGTTTAAACTACTTAGTATTAACACTAACGTTAACACGATTCCTTTAAAATGTTTGAACAAAAAACTCAAATTTTTTACAAAAGAAAAATGAAATAAATGAAATTTAATTTTTAAAATTGTCACAAAAAGTAATTGATATTAATGTAAGATTTTCACCAAAATACTGTTTTGATGAACGTGTCCATTATTATTTGCTGTACGGAGAAATAGATATCATATTCTTGTTCAGGTGAAATACCTAGGCCTACTTATTAATGATTAGTGTATTTTTTATCGTTATTCCCGAATAAAAGCTGCTATATATTCTTGTTCGTTGGGTTAGTATTGACTAGTGTTTTTAAAAAACTTGGGTGGGAAATGTTTGGCAATTTCCAGTTACCAACACGTTTAGCCTCTATAATTAATGATAGCTTCTATAAAGTACCATATGATGGGGTTTTAGAAAAACTCCATCAATAAGATCAATTTTTCATTTCCACTTTTTGCATCAACGCATGCGGCGCCTCTGATACTTTTTGAAGCACCACCTGATGTGATACTCAATAATTACTTGTCAAAATTATTAGAAGCAATTTGTTTACGTCATTCTATACAATATTTTGCCATTTCTATATGTTGATAGTCATATCTAAAAGGAATAATATTCTCAATACATTATTGAGTATTCACAATACATTATTCTCAATGCAAAGTACTACAAAAAAGGTGTATTCAAATATAATTTAATAGCATATTAGATTATTCAAAGGCTGTATAATTCAGCATGCTTTATATTCCATGCCATTTTATTCTCAATGTTGGAGTGACATAATTAACAAAACCCATTATAGTAGTAGATGTTCTTAACCGTTAAATCAAAATCATGTTGCACATGTTTGTGGATATGTTCTAAATGGCAAATGCAAAAATAAGTTTCAGTCCATCAAAAACATACATTACCGTAATAAGATAGATTCATGAATTGTATTGCCGACATTTTCATTATAGAAATTAGTGCAGCCACATTTTTCATACCATTAAGGTGGTGCAATCGGTTTTCGGCGAGTTAATTATTTTCCAATTTTATAATCAAAATTAGTTAATGTACCATCCCTTGAGAGGAAAAATACAAAAAAATGTTTTAACCACTACATTAGAACTTGTGGCCTTGTAAAGTGGTGAATTTAGTTGATTTTAAATCAAGCTTAAGACAAAACGTTCAAAGTACAAGTTTATTTTTTTATAACTACGTTTCTTACACATAACTGAAGGGATTAACATGTTTTAACTTTTTGTAAATATAAAAACATTTATGATTTTAAAGGTTAAAAATACCTCTTTTTTCCTGTCTCAATGGAAGGTACATTAACTAATTTTTACTATACAATTGGAAAATAATCAACTCACTGAAAACCGATTGCATCACCTTAAGGCGTAAAGACACTTTCCTTAAACCAAGTTTGAACTTATATTCTGTTCACCGAGAGTTGAGAGTGAGGTTCCGCCTTTGCTGTCGCTGTCACAGGGAGCCGTTCAAAAAAGGAGAGTCCACATGGACTTTTGATTAATTGGTATCGCCAGTCAGCAGTCAGATAGAACAGTTCATCATTTTGGCAACATGTGAATTCCTGTGTATTGACCTAGCGCCAGTAGTAAGGAGCTTCACCCTCATCTCTTGCTGAATGGAACATAGACCATTAAAAGTTACTATTGCCATCTAGTTGCAAATTATTCACTCAAATTTGTCAGGACTATTCAATTTCTGTTTACAAGTTTCATTCAGGTTATAGAAGCAGTATGAATCCGAAACAATGGTAATAGGACATTTTAAAATAATTTATACTAAAATGCAAAACAATATCTAAGTTTGTTAATTATTTTTTAATTTGTTCGAAATGATACTAGTAGCAGAAAAAACGTGATTTTGTTTTCTTTAAAAGCAACAAAATAAGAGATATTTGGCTACGCTCTCCACAACAACCAGAATAAGAAAACTACTTTTTACTGTACATAGTTACCCTTTCCATGACTTTTAACTCATATCCTGTCAGCAGTGCGCCAGTATGGGATGAAATCAAATCTTTTATATTGAACAAAATTTAATACATTTCAAACACGTTCAAAGAATTTTAACGAGCAGTACTTTAGGGTCGGAGTTGATTATAATTCTGTAATAACAATTTAATTTAAATTGATACTTATAAAAAAGTAATAAAAGTTACCAGATGATTAAAATCAAATAACCTTACTTATTGAATATAGCAGAATGACGGTACCACTTTAGATCACCGATATCAAATCAACATAATTACACAGTAGGCCCGCTTACTGAGCAGAATCACTGACATTTGTTAAATTAATTTATACCGAACATATCGTTGTATTTAAATATCAAATAAATGGAATTTATTTTCATTGCTATATCCATAAAGTTATATATCTTGCTCATTTACATGTTATATTAAGCCAACATGATATGACTTTTGAGACGAAAAAAGTGTCCTGAAATACTTCACACTGGAGTAGGAAATTGATCTGAATTAATGTTAGGTTAGGAATATAATTGTCATTATTATAGTAGAGACGCATATTAAACAATACAAATGTTTAAGGGAAACCTAGAGTTAACTGTCTAAAGCTTATAAATCTTGAAATACTATAATCACCAAGTACATTCTACCTCGGAAATGTACATGTGAACGATACCATAGATGTACTTCTCAATCTGGCACGTGATATTGTCTCTATCTTACGTTTCTGGTTTTAATAGTTAAACGGTTAAGTTTATTGTCCAGTTATTCAATTGCGAGATGGTTCACGTTATAAGGAATTGACTGATGTTAAGTATCAAATATTATGACAAACACAGATGTTTTTTACTATTAATGTTACATTTTTTAATTAGTGATTAAAATATAGTTTCTATCGGAACCCTGTCATTACACTACTCCCTCAGATTTTATGCTCAGGGAAACTGAATAAGTCGACCATTTCATAAAACAGGCCTCAGTACATTTTAACGCGATTCATCGATATATGACGAGTTTTGCTAAAAATACTTTCAGGAGAGTTGAACAATTAGGTATTAATTCAACCATGCCTAATCGTTAGGTTTTAAAGAATTTAAAAGTTTTTTATAGTGAAAAAATTCTTTGGTCGAATATAGACTTCGGATTTCAGAGATTTACCAATATCAATTAATTGCAAAGAAATGGGCAAACTTACGTTTTGAATAACAGTTTCCTCATTCTTGGAATGAATATAGTGGATCACATCTTTGATTAAAAAACATGTCAGCCTGTTAATGCATATACTAAAGGAAATGGAGCTTGTCGTGAACCATTAGTTTTAATAAACAAGTTGTATTATAAACAATCTCCAAATGCTAAATATCAAACATTGGTCTAGAGCCCGTTTAATATGCATGAGATCAGGCTGCAAAAACATCGGTAAAACTCGGGTGAGATCAGGTAGGCACATCGGTAAAAACGGCATCTGCAATAGTTTCAGAGAATGAAACAATAGAGCTAACAAGAATAACACAAAACAATGGAAAATAAGTAAGAGATATTCGTAAGTATGTATATTAGTTAAAGTGGCAACAAGGTAGCATTCGTGCCCACATACCAAACCAAACACTCATGCCTGACAAATACAACCACGCCTTCAAGCTCTACCTGCATTCACATATTAGTTAAAGTGGCAACAAGGTAGCATTCGTGCCCACATACCAAACCAAACACTCAGGCCTGACAAATACAACCACGCCTCCAAGCTCTACCTGCATTCACATATTAAGTGCAGTTCAAGGTATCCTTCGTAGATAACGAATATGTTGTGGCTTCTTAACTCAATGTGATGTAAACTAAGATCGGAAACGAACGCTCCCTACTTCCATAAGCAGTTTTTCTATGTTTAAAGTTGTATGGGAGTGGACCTTAAGTCGTTTAGAAACATTTCCAAAATTATAATTACATCATAATAATTGAAGTATTCTTGATAATTTTATTCAATCTGGGTATAATTTCACCAAACTTTACCCATCACGTTCAACGTAGAAACGCATCTCTGAAGGTTCGAAACCTTGATAAACAACCACAAGCTAAGATGTTTTTCAGCCTGGTACAATGCAAACTTACATTTGTTTGATAACCACTTATGACTCGTACCAAGCTCCTTTCCTATGCATTAACAGGTTGAAGTGTCTTTTAATGAAATATGCAAACCACTATCTAATATTTACTCTAAGATTAGTGCTTTTGCAATGTACTCCAAATGTAAATTTGCACATTTCTTAGCAATCGACTAAAAAAATCCCTTAAACCTGAAGACTATGTTGGACCAACGATTGTTTTCTTTCACTTTCAAAGACATTTACATTCTTTTATACTCAACTATTAGGCATTATTGGATTAATATATTTCACAGTTGCACTTTTCATAAAGTATTTATTGCAATATCTCGACAATGTTGCATGAATCAGTTTAAATGTTCTTTGGATTGTCGTATGAAATGATTGACTGATTTGAGCATAACATCTGAGGGAGTTGGTCCATAACTGGTGCCCCGATTGAATATTTGGGACCGGTATTGTTAGCAATTTAATGGTTAATTGGAGGAAACCTTAGTCAAAACACCTCTTTAAAACAAACATAGATGTTTGTTGTAACATATGACCTTCAACCTTATTATATTCCTGACTACTTGCTCTATCACACCATCATGTGCCTCAGACAATCACATGACCAGGGAGACCGTGGCCCCAAACCCTCCATGATCCTTTTTCGTGTTAGCGCGGGGGAAGTAGCGAGTGTCATACAGAGACATCGCACTGAAAAGACTTGTGACATTAACGGTGTGTCAATGTAGTTACTCAAGGAATATTATTTTGAGTCCACTAACGAAATTAATCAACAGGATTTTAGAATCGGTAGTGTTTCCAGCTGAATTAAAAACAGCTAAGGAGAGCCCACTTTGTATGAAAGGTGTTCCTTTGCTCGGAAATAATTACAGACCAATTTCAATTTTGCCCGTTTTAAATACAGTTTTTGAAAAAGTTTTCCTTAAAAGACTAATAAAATTCTTAACTAAGTTTGACATAATTTCGTCAAATCAGTTTGGTTTGTCGAGACTTTTAATCAAATTTTAGACACTTCAACCTGTTAATGCATAGGAAAGGAGCTTGGTACAAGTCATAAGTGGTTATTAAACAAAATACAAAGGAATTGAGGAACCAAGAGCATACCTTTAGTGTGTTTTTTGATCTCTCTAAGGCTTTCAGTCTGTGAGTGATCCACATTTTATACTGGTTCATAAGTTGGAAGCAAATGGGATTCGTGTTCTTCTTCTTATGTAGCTGAGTTCAAATCTCAGTGAAAGAGGTCAGTGTGTTCAAATCGGCAACGCCGTTGTCGCCTTTACTTGCCACGAACCAATGGGTTCTTCAGGGATCTATACTGGGTCCTGTGTTATTTTTAATTTATGTGAATGATTTGGAAAAATCAACCCAGAATGGAAAGATAGTCCAATAGTTCTCTGTTTTAAATTTTTCACAAAAGAAACCAGGAATTGAACTGGGTTTATTTATTAAGTATTTCCTAAACATCAACCTACAAACAAAGCAAAAACAAATTATCAACATTTTTACCATCGACAACAAGACAATGAAATGTACCCACCCATTACTCATGGTAGATGATTCCCTTGTAGAGGAAGTAAATTCCACCTGGTTCCTGGGAGTATACCTTGATCTAGGTTTGACCTATGGGGATCAGATGAATCATGTATGTTCAAGGGTTGCATCTGGTGTTTATGCATTGCGCATCCTGTCTCAGTCCTGTTCTTATGGAGTTTTAAAGATTGCATACTTTAGACTTATTCACCCACATCCTTCCCACGGAATACGTGTTTGGGGTAGTAGTGGAAAAATGGGAGACTTCAAAAGAAAGCCATCAGAATCATGTTCAAATTGAATCATAGAAAGTCGTATTATGATGCATTTTGTTGCTTTATTTTCTATATAATCTAGGAATAAAGCCCAAATTTATATATAAACAGATTACTGATTTACTTTAAATATCTACACATCACTGAGTTTTTTTTTTTTTTTTTTTTTTTTTTTTTTTTTTTTTTTATGTTATATTTCGGCTATACAGTCTGAAGCCATTTTTAAACATTTAACAACATAAATAGTTTTTAAAAAATATAAATTAATTAATTAAGAAAACAAAATACAAAAACATCAGTCTATAGAAAAAAGACACATACTGGACAGAATCTAAATGTCCATTTAAACAACCCACATCACGTTAAACATGCAATTGCACAAGGACTATTCACCAGAGCATTCAAAATTTCATCAACAGAAGAAGGACTGGACCAAGAAATAAAACTGATATATCAAGAATTAAAAAATAATGACTACCCACTAAAAGTAATAAACAAGTCCTATAAAAAAACCAAACAAAAAATTCCAAGTAATACAAATAAACATAATACAGAATAAAAACCTTTAACAACAATTGTTATACCTTATATCAGAGGAAAATCTGAAAAAATCAGAAGAAACAACAAATAATTTTATATTACAACTTCATTTGTTACAAAATCAAAAATTGGAAATATACTAAGAAAAATTAAAACCATATAATCAAAATCAAGAAACCAAAAATGTTGTTTACAAAATTCCTTGTCAATGTAGTTTAAATTATTTTGGACAAACATCTCGACCTTTAAGAAAGAGAATACAAGAACACAAAAACAGCATTAAAAATCCATTGGAAAACTATTCTAAACTTTCAGATCATGTTTTGGTGGAAGAGCATAAGGTGCTATGAACAGGAGCAATTATAGTATATAAAGAAAGTAAATGGAAAGAAAGAACAATAAAAGAAGCAGCATGTATGGCTGAAGAAAGCTGCATTTCACAACCTAGTGCCACCTTATGCTCAATATACCTGCCTATTACTAAATCAGAAGTATAAAATAAAATTCAAAATTAATAAGTGACTAAACAATTTTTTATCAAAATTTATATAGTATATATTCAACTATTTTCATTGATCAAATCATCTGTTAAATATTTTTAAAAACATATGATCCATTAATTAATTTATATTTTTAAAAAATATTTATGTTGTTAAATGTTTAAAAATGGCTTCAGACTGTATAGCCGAAATATAACATTAAAAAAAATTAAATGTTTATTTACATTAAAAATTTACACATAGTGATGTGTAGCTATTTAAAATAAATCAGTAATGAACACCATCACGAAAAATACATACCGTCAAGAATAAACAGATTATATGCACCTTCACAACAAAATACAAAATTAAGACTTAAGAATTTTTTATGTCGGTTAAAATTTTATATTTTTGAAAATGTTTTGATGGCTCGACTACTCGGTTCACATTTTCTTCACAGCCAGCTTACTTTCATAGTTTTTGGTAAATGATTTGTTTGAGCATGTTTTGTAAATTGTCATGATTTTCTACTTCTTTATCTGATCTGATAAATCAATAATTTCACTAACACCTTCAATAAAGACCCCAAAAGACACAACATAATTAGTTCCTTTTCTGTGCTATTAATGCCTCCTTAGATTCTGACAAATTCAGTCCTTTTTATAATTGGAGTATCTTTGCCAATTTTTTAAATTACTTCATCATCCACCTCTGTTAGAATATTGTCCTTCCTCCTTCTGTGTGTGTTTTTTTTTAGTTGTAAATTTTTCCTGAAACAAAAGAATGTTTTATTTAAGCAATTAATTATGTTTAACTATTTATTAGTAGATGGAAATAACAAGTAGGAACTGAATGTTACTTTTCGTGATGGCGAATATTTTTTCCAGTTTAATTGATGTTAACTACTTATAAGAGACGTTAGGCACACATACATTTCCTAAAAATCTCCAGTTTTTTTGTGAGCGGTACAGCTCCTATGGATTGATCATATCTGTTAACTTTTATTCACTTCCATTTTATTTTGATTTGTTAAGCTAGCACTGAAAACACCAAAATGCATGATTTTTAAATTTTTTATTTTGTTAAACACTTCATATTGCTATAGATTGCCAGACGCAGTTATAGATTGTTTCAGATTGAATCAGCTGGTTTTACTAGTAGTGAAAGCACTTAAAATTTATTTCTCGTAAATTTTTGTCAGTTTTAATATTATTTTTTCAATTTTATGCTGTTAATCATATTTTAATTGTGTTTTTAAATCTTATTAACCCTATATATTTGTTTCTTTGTTGTTATTACGTTCTAAAACTTAATTTAATTTAAATTTGTTCTATTCTTAACTGTTAGGTTAGGATCGTTATTATCATATAGATACAATATCTTTGTATTGTATCTAGCCAGATACGTTGTAACAACCTGAGTATGAACTCTTTCTGTCCAATATGTGTGAGAGTTGTCTTTGACTCCGAGGAGGGGATGGAATGCGATGGGCAATGCCAGCGTTGGTTTCATAAAACAATATGTCGAAAGCTGAATATCAACGCATTAGTAGCAACACCAATGTAAAGTGGTACTGTACTAGGACTGATTGTGTGGACACCTCTGGCCAACCACTGAATCCTCTTACATCTCAAATGTCCTCAGTTCTCAACAAGTTGGATGATTTGCTTGGAAAAGTCGGCAAAATTGATGAAATATCTAGAGACGTAACGGATATAAAAACTGAGATATGCGCTATAAAAGCTGGTTTGTCCGCTCTCGAACTCACGCGTTACTATTGTTGAAGATAGAGTAACTTTTATTATGGATACTGTCAAGGCTATTAAATCGGAGGTTGTTTCTTCTAACGTTGAGGTCGCAATTGCTGAGATGAATGAACGTTTCGACGCTCCAAGAATGTCATGGTGTTTAATTTGATTGAATCATCTGACAAGGATGTCAACAACAAGAAGCGACACGACCTGGGACTTGATTAACAATTTGTTTTTGCCTCTCCTTCCTTCTCAATATCAACAAAATCAAAACTTTCCGTGTCGGCAAGAAATCTCCAGGCAAGTCCAGGCCCTTGAAGGTGGTCCTTGAAAATTCTTCAGATGTCTCTATGATTGTCAGCAGTTTTTCTACAGAATCGGCTGTCCTAATGGACCCTTCATTCTCCGCAGTGAAATTGTCTAGAGATAGAACTCCTAGGGAGATCAGTCACCTCTCTACTTTAAGATCTGAGTTAGAAAAACGAACAGCTGGCGGCGTAACTGGCCTCACCAATAAATACGTAAACAATGTTCCACAAATTGTTAAAAAACAAAAAAACGTTCAAAGATCAACGTTACACCACTAATCTTTAAGGGATATTTCCAAAATGTCAATGGCCTTAGAAGCAAACTATTTGATTTTCTCCTAAATCTATCTATCTCGTCTTATGATTTTATAGCCTTAGTTGAGACTAACCTTACTCCTGATATTGGCTCCCTAGAACTGAGACTTAATGGTTTTAACACCTACAGATGTGGCAGATCTCCGGAAACCAGCAATAAATCAAGTGGTGGAGGTGTTCTTATTGCCATACGTGACACCTTTCAAAGCTGCCTCCTAGACGTTCCTGGCTCTAACACTGAATGCTTGTTCGTTTCCTGCTCACTTTCTTTTCGCCGTATTCTTCTTGGTCGTGCTTACATTCCTCCTGGCCAAACTTCCTCTTGCTACTCTGATTTTTGCGAGAAAGTTCATGAAGTTATTGCTGACCATCTGTTTTTGTAACAATTATAACACTAAGTGCTTGTTCTGTTATACTTTTTTTGCTATCTTGTTATATGCATGTACTGTTTCTTTTTAAAATGTATAAATAGTGTAAACCGTGAATATATAAATAAATAGACATGACGCATCAGAGCTTCCCTCAAGCGGACTAAGCGCTTATGTTGGGAGATTCATAAAATTAAATACAATTTAAAAAATTGACTTCAAAGGTAAGAAAGGCCCCCTTTTAATTAATTAATTAATAAGAGTTTTTAATTAATTAATTTTTCTTGACATAAGTAAAATTTATGCTCTATATGTACATGTACAGTTAAACAACATATTAACATGGCTAGTGTGATAAAATGTTATAATATAGCAATAGGTAGCTTACGTATATATATATATATATATATGTATGTATGTATGTATGTATGTATGTATGTATGTATATATACTGGACAACTGAGTTCTTGGCCAGGAGGTCGACCATTTTTGAACTGACGTTTACGTTCGGAGCCGGTCATATCGTATAAAAAGGAAGCTTTCCGCTTTGTCTGTGAAGTAAGGTCGCAGTTTATTGGCCGTAGGGTTGGGATTCGCCTTAAATTCACCTTGTTAACAAGGAAACCTCAGCCTGTTTGGTGTTTAGGTCCAGTTTCGAGTGACCGCTATCAGTTGGGGGTTTTAGAGCAGTATCGAGTTCTCCTGCTGCCATTTTCAGTGTTCACTGAAGTAATTGTTTTGAATGTTTTTCCAGGTCATGGAGCTAGTTGATTATTATGTCACTATTTTTACTGGTATTTATTAATTTATAGTAGTATTGATAATAGTATAAATTGATGCTCTGTAGTATTAAATATATTGTAAAATTAATTTAATAAATCAAATGTGTTACAGGTACTCTCATTGAGCAAATTGTTTGTTTATTCCTACGTTCCCACAGTAACGGGAATTTTTAAAGATGATATTGTTTTATTTAAACAATTTGTTATACTATATGTAGTTTTTAAACTTATCATTTACTAACATGGCTTAACATATTCACTAAACCTCAAAAATCTTATAATTTAATCTTGAGCTGGAAATGTTTGTGTGTGTACACATCAGTTATATAAAACACATAATACTTCTCGCAGTGACGACAGCTGTAAATCTTCCGTCTTCCATTTTAAAGTGACAGAACAGCTTATCAACGTTTCAACACCTGACGTTTAAGTACAGAATTACCGTTTTATCTTCTTTCAGGTATAAACACGTGCTTCATCCAAATCATAGAATTTCCAGACAAGGTGCCAGCACGTTACATTTATTACTAACAAAATAGTTTGTTGAGATGTTGGCAAATCATTTATATGAGATTTTTTATTAAATTACTACATAATTGAAAGTCTGTTGAATAGTACACCTCTTAACTTATTGCGACACAACTTCTTACACAAGTTGGGTTAATATCACTGTACGGGTGTGGAGACGGTGGGTGTGACATCACTACTGCACTACTGTACGTATATGACACGGTGGACGGGTCATCACCACTATACGTTTATGGGAGGGTCAATGTGTCTCTCAATCGGATAGATATAAACATCACCCTTAATTAAAAATGTGGTTTCAGCACTTTTTAAATACTTAACGGCAGAAAAACGTATCAGGGATCCAAGTTGATGTAATAATGCGTACTGCTGTCTTCTGCAGGATGAGACAATTATTACTGATATACATTTAAATCGTGAGGCAGGAACCGTGGGTGAGTCTATAGCAGACTAAGATAAGTTGCTTTTCATAGATCACCTAAAGCACCCTTAAATTATACATGTTACCGGCAATGTATTAAATCAGGCATTTTATAAAATTCCCAACGAACTTGGCGGAGTTCGTAGCGCTGTCATAGCTTTCTAGGCACAACATGAATGATCCCCCACACCCTTCCATCATGCCCCACACACCACACTGGCTCTCAGTATCGTTTTAGTGTTTCATAATGTCGCAAGTAATTACTGACTCTGGTGTAGGTGTGCGTGTATCGGTACTGAAATAGTGGCTCTCCTCTGAACTTGCTAAAAATCGAAGTATCCATTCTAAGAAGAATGTTTGTTTAACCGAATCTAACTATACGAGAAGCTAGTGTTAGATGTTCAAGATTCTGAGTTCAAGACGAAGAAGGAGCCTCGAGACTACTGGTTGCTCAACAGCTACGACGTAACGCTTATTGAAAAGACACCAAAGCTGATCCACCCATTAAAACAAGGAGACAGTGTTGTTAAATTATTCATGGACGATTCAGTTTTGCGTAAATAACTGTTTGGAAGTTTAGGCAAAATTATTAAAGTCAGTTATGACAAAAAATTTCCTCCAGTTGCGAAAGGAGCTACTGTTAAAGAGTTCTGATCCCAGATGTTTACAAAGGAAAAGGAAACCTAAAAAACATTCTAGCAGTTGTAATGGAAGTGGCGGATGATAGCTTTTATAAACTTAGAACCGTCAATGGAAACGTCTGTACGCACGGTCGCAGTTCTCGATGTGACAGCAAAGCCTTATCAGTATTGGAAATGTCCCTGATAATGAAACTAGACTTCGCACCATAACAACAGCCTAGTCTTCATGAAGTGGTCAAGGTTTCGTGAAATGCAGTTGTACAACTAAGTGTATAAAACAATAGACAGTGTAACTAAAAATCCCATGGTTCACTTACATTCTGCAGTAAGTAAATCAAGGCATATTTTGTACTCGCTTAATAATGTTGTATTGAAACTGTTTACATTAATATTTTGTACAAGGATCAACAGCTATTGTGTAACATGACTAGGATATACATAATGCCTAGGCAAAGTGAATAATGAATAAACTTCATATCAGGTATTTGACAGTAATTTCATGTCTTGCAAAGTTTGTATGGTGTTCTTTTGCATACAATAAAAGATTATTTGCATACAAATAAATAATTTATAAAATAAACCTGTAATATTTCGCATTTAGAATTTTAGGTAAAACGACTTTTTGTAGTTTTGTAGTTTATAGCAACCTTTTAATAAAGTTTCAGTTTTTGGTGAATTTATAACTTTTGGGCATTTGCTCTTCTGGCACCAAAACTTAATACCTTTTTAGCTTCATTTTTTTACCTCTCACTTTATTTACTTCTAATTTTGTCTTAATTATTTTCCTCTCTTGCGTTGCCCACTTTTATTGTGTGGGGGTTTTTGCAAATTTCGGTTCCAGGGTCCAGGAGGGGAGATGGATCGTCAACTACATTGCCTTCCACCTTAATGTCGCCTGGGGTCACAGTGTATAGTTTACGAGCTGGCTTTCTTTGCCCAGAGGAAGCAGCCCGACTCCCCCCCCCCCCTTGAACGATGTGATTTTGACTCTCTAAACAGAAGACTTCTGCAGGCATCTTCCAATATTTTTTCAGCAGCCTTCCGGACAGTACTTCAAGAGAATTTTCCGTTACGTGCGGGAACTGTGTTTTCAAGTGTTTGGAGGAACGTTGGAACAATAATTGGCCAACTTCCGATTTTGTTGTTCCCTAGGCCCCCGTAGTTTTATACTGCCATTCACGTTGTTTTTATTAGTTTGATTTTTTTTATTTTGTAAATTTATTGTTTTTTTTTCTGTAATGGGATTTTCGGGGGCTTTGTGTCCTTTTAAACTTTTCTAGTAGGGGCCACACTATCTCGCCAGCAGGATTCGGTAGAATAATTAACTAAAACCTTTTTGTGTTATTTTGTAACTATTCCAAATTGGCATCTTCCGAACTTTTCTGTTCCCGGGACCCGGGGTTTTATGCTGCCGTTTATGTTCTTTTTATTCATTTATTGTTATACAGTTATTTGTTTAGTTTTAGGATTATTGTTGCTATTTATTTATTTGTATTTGTTCCCAACTGTAGTTTAATGGAGTGGCCTTAACCTGGGTGAACCTCCTTCTTCCGTATTTAGAACAGATACAGCATGTAAATGGTAAGCTATTACGGTAATGAGCAATTCGGTTGAGCTCATTACAATAAAATACCCGTGTGGGATACCAGAACTGGGTCGGGTTTGACCCGTGAGAATTGGGCTATGGCCCTCAGAGATGTCTTCAGCATACTGGAGGGTAGTAAGGGATTACATACTCTCCGTGAAAAATAATAAAAGACAAACATATTAATAAAGTATGTGAGAAAGATCGTGAGAAAGGTCTGTAAAGCAACATTTTAGGGAGCTGATCTTGGTACAATGTGTTAAAACTTTCCACAGGAAGAGAACATTCTGTCCAAAAGTAATCCTGCCAAGAAGTAAGAAAAAAAAAATCAAATATACATATAAATATTAAAAGAGGGTGTGGGATCATTTATAATTTAGAAGACCATGTGTGTTGGGATAGTTAAGTTATTTCGTTGTTTATTTGATTGTTCATATGTGTTGGTAATATTTATTTTTTTATTGCCTTTTGGAGATGTTTTTTGTGTAATTAAGTTACTAATATTATATATATTTTTGTCAGATTTTTTTACTATAACTGTATTTCTTTTCACTCCTATTTACGAGTGAATGTTCCTATTTACGAATGAATACTCGTATTAATGTTTTTATATCCAGTTTATATTTAGTTACTTGATTGATAATTAAACCCCCTTTTTATTATTGTTCCAAAACACATTTTTTTAATTTCAACACTTGAACACCTGCCTATTCACCCTAACAAAGGGGAACAATTTACATAAAATATAATATTTGAACTATCTCAGAAAAAAAGCAAAATAAAATGAAGATTACTCTGCAATAACACTTAAAGTTGAGGTAAGATTTAAATAAATAGGATTTTTTGTGTACAAAATAAATTATTATTTCTCAAAAATATAAAAATGAAATAATTATTAATAATAGTTTAAATGCCTTTAAAATATCCTCGTAGCACCTTTATAGACTTATGTAACATTAGAAGTAACTAATAAAGTTCATGTCCAAAAATAGAGAAAGTGTCTTTAAAATAAACAAACGACTAAATAAAATGGATATGCCGTTCTACTTTTGTATAGTCCTAACCCACCACACAATAAAAACCTATCTTGGGGTGAGTATATGGGAGAAATTACCTTAACAAATATTTAAAATTTCCATAAACTTGTTCTGTCAAATATTATCCGGAACACTGGATAAACCTCTTGTAATTGAGATGGAATTAGTTGAAAACAGGAAATAAACTCTCTAAAAATAATACAAAATCCTAAAAATAACATAAATATTCCCACAAGAGGGGGAAATTGGTAGGAATAAGTCTCTTACAACTTATCTTGGGGTGTTGCAAAAACCGGATCCCTACTATTGACTCTCACGCCTCGGTTCGAGCGTTTCTCTTATATTTCAGAAATTAGAACAAGTAACACTCGGCAGGAACTTTATTCTTATCCATTCCAACTACTCATATATTCAGTATACAACAAATCCGGCTATGGAGCAATCACACTAGACGCATCGATCGGCGCGCTTGCTTTCAGGTTGATTTAAAAAATTCACCTTTGGCCTTGCAGATTGATGGTATCGCGGCGCTGGGTGTTATAAACTAATGGCACAGTATACAAGATGATGTATGTTCGGATGTAATTTAAAAAAATTTTCTAAGTTTGATGCAATTATGGTTTCTTAAAATATATTCATGTTTACAGGTGTTACATTGCTTCTGTTTCATATTACTTTCGTTTAATAGTTTATTATTTCCCTACTTTCATTTTAAATAAGGTATTAATTCGCTTACTTAAACATTTTATTTACCAACTTCTGTATAATAGTTTATATTAATGTATCCCTAAGGGTAAATAAAAATAATGGAAATAATTAGTAACAATGGTTAAGTGTAAGAGAGGACTCCATAGTCCTAACCTCACCATTTGTATAATTAGTAACAATGGTTAGGTGTAAGAGAGGATCCTTAGTCCTAACCTCACCATTTGTATAATTAGTAACAATGGTTAGGTGTAAGAGAGGATCCTTAGTCCTAACCTCACCATTTGTATAATTAGTAACAATGGTTAGGTGTAAGAGAGGATCCTTAGTCCTAACCTCACTATTTGTATAATTAGTAACAATGGTTAGGTGTAAGAGAGGACTCCATAGTCCTAACCTCACAATTTGTATAATTAGTAACAATGGTTAGGTGTAAGAGAGGATCCTTAGTCCTAACCTCACCATTTGTATAATTAGTAACAATGGTTAGGTGTACGAGAGGACTCCTTAGTCCTAACCTCACTATTTGTATAGTAAGTAAATACAAGAAAGACATTTTTTTCATATAATTCCATTTATTACTACTGTACTTTATATGTGTACTTATGGCACACATTTAAAGTATATTAACTATGTCTATAACCGTTAACAGAATGTAAATAGGTATTAATTGTAGTGACTTTTGTGTTCACAAGTTATCAATGTATATAATTAAGAGTTGCTTACTTCTATTGCTATAAAAATGACTAATTCTGTCGTAATTAAACATTGCCGCTTCGTAGTATTCTAGTACGTTTGTTCTCTACAATTTTGAGTAAAAATAATAGTAATATGTAGAAATCTCAAAATATTCTTTAAGCTGCACAGAATAATTTATCGGGAAACACTTGTTCTTAAGGGTAATTTAAAAACACTCATCTCAAATGAACAAGATATTCCAGTTTTAAATTAAATAATGCCAAGTACTTTAGTTGTCTTATAGTATTGTATATATTGTAAGTACAGTACAATTCACACAGATACAAAGGTTGCTTAGAATGGTAAAACATTCAAGGTCTTACGATTAGTTCCAAAGAGGCAGGACTGAACGCTGACATTCGCCTCCAAAAAACCTTTATACTCTATCTTTAGAGTTGTTTAACAAGGAGGGTAATTGCAACACTGGCCGTAAACTTGGCTGTTAGTGGTAGGTACAGTGAAATCCAAAAACTTATATATTCTTGTTTGGCAAGGGGATATGAATTAGGATATTTTACTCGGTAAAATCAAACTGGTTTGAAAAGGGTTTGAATTTTGATCCACACATCTGACTCTCCCACCATTTTATACTATTTAATTTATCGGCTTGGTATATACAAAGTAGACTACCACATACCTCCTCATACCGTCAAAATTACATGTAATTGGCGCTTCTTATTTCCTACAATTTCTGAGTTCTTGAATTTAAATTAATTATAATTACTTATATTAAGTTCCTAAAAAATGTATAAAGTTTATTAAAATCATAATCCAAAATTGCTTAGAAATCACTATTAAAATCCGCTGTTGACGACGCATATTTCTGCAGTAGCATATTTTTAAGATTATAAGCCTAAACCATTTAGACCTTGGTGAATAACATGATAAATAGTTGTATTTTAATAAAAATAAATTAATATTATATTATTAAATGTTGTGATAAGTTACAATAGGAATTTAAAACATAAAATTAAAAAAGAAATCAAATTTAGATGTTCACTAATATAATTATATTATTACACATCAGCTGCTATATTTAGACTTTTAGAACTCGTTTCGGTAATCAGGTTTTACTGTCTTAAAGCAATAAATAAAAACTATCGGTTTCAACAATTTCATGAATAATATATAATAAAACATGAAACGGTTACGTAGTAAAATACGTGAGATACGACTGCTAGTTGTATTTTAAGTGATGTGAATGAATGGCACACATTAAACGAACGGTTTTTACAGAACGTATTGGAGACAGGTGGAGAGCTATTTCATTCATATGATAATCAGCTGTTTAACAATGCAGAGAATGTTTCAGGTGTGACTGTCAAACTATGGCCATTACAGTTTCCACGATAAGGGATAATTTCAATAGAGGCAGTCAGGGATTCATCATTGCTAACACCCGCTAGTCGAAGTATATAATAATACTATGGGACACACCTGCACGCTTCGCAATCAGTTAGTTAACGTTAGTAGGTTAATAATAATATAGTAAAGTATTAGAATAGGCGTTTTATATTTTATTCAAAACTGTTATTATGAGATAAGGGTTCGAAAAGCCTTTACTGGTGCACATCTATAAAACGCAATCTACATTCCCTCAACATTTAAAAATTAAAAGTAATAACTGGATAGGTATTTGATTTGATTTTTTGTTTTGTTTAGCAGATGAAAAAATTATAAAGTTTTTGACTAAGCGTTTTTGTCTAACCTAAGTCTTGCTTTGAGCTTTAAATTTACGTTATTTAAGTTATCTTATCCTCTTTTCCAGCTTGACAAATATTGTGGAGACTGAAAAGCTTTACGGAATGCAATATATATATATATATATATATATATATTTCATTAATGTATTTATTAACATTTTTAAAAATAAAGATAAAGTAAAATATACACTAACTTACACACATATTTACTCTACTGTTATGAATTAAAAATTTAAATACCATAATAGTACGATAATGGGCAAAAAACATAAGAGTTTTTATTAATATCCAAACAATACAACTTTACTAAAAGCGTGAATACATAACGATATTAAAAGTATACATTTTTTCGTGGGAACAACACAATTTTTTATTGTGCTTTTAGTCTGATGATGTCCTGGGAAACAAAAAGTATAATTAATAAAAAAAATTGTGAAGTTTATTTTTTTAAATAATTATAATTTTCCAATATGAAGACTTTTTGAAAACGATATGCCATGGAATTGTGAAACTTGTATTCACATAATGGAATCTCGCAGGTAATGGTTAGCCATTAGTTCTTTGTAGAACATTTCATATTTAGATTAGCTTCTTCTTTCTAAAGAATAAGAATGATATTCAATAGCAGCGAGCATTGAATTTAAGTTAAGTAATTTATACTTACATAAAGTACATATTTTTAATTTATAATTGCTAAAGTAATAAACTATTAACCGATAACTATGTACAAGCATATACCTTCAATAATATAAAGTCTTATTATTAAAAAATTACCCCACTGTAAAATTCGTTGTCTATTAAAACTTTAAGCCCACATCATGCTGCTATTGTAAATATATTTATACATTTATATCGAGCAACTATTATAAATATTTTTATTGTTTTAACGTTTAATTTGTCTAAGTCATTTTTGTTCTTAATGACTATTTTCGTATTATATTGAAAACTCATTATAGAATTAAAATGGTTTGATATTTTTATAATTATACTCGTAGGGTATACCTCTAAAATTGTGTTACTAAACAATTTTAGTGCAATGTTCGATTTAACACGGAGATTGAAACTGTGTTGTTGCGAATTGTTGTGTGTTATTGTTACCAAAGTAGTAACGTCATTACATATTTTCAGACGCAAGCTGACAACGAAGCTGGAAGTGGGCTTGATTGTAAGTGTGAATGTTTCCTACATTTGTATACATGAATGCATTCTGTAGAGTGATTGATAACAACGTTATCGTTATTTTTAGAGTAATTTAACGTTTGCAATGCATTTATATGTAAATTCTGCAATAAAAACTGATTTGCTTTGACAAATAGTTTTTAAAAATTTACAGGTCTATGCAAATAAAAGCGTATCCTTAAATGTTAAAAATTATATAATTAAAATATTTTTCCTAATTTCAACAAATACTTTGTTATGTGATTATGCAAAGGTAGCTTACATCAACATAGAGGTTCTATCATTAGAAACACGTTTTGTGGCAAAGTGAAATGAAGCTAATAAAGGAGTTCTGAGCTTATCGTTAAGTGTTGAAGTGATGCTAACCTAAACTCTGTAAGTGTAAAAAGAACGCCACAAGAACAGCTGTTGTTTCTCTGAAGGAAATTATCTAGTTTTCACTACTTATAATAAAATGTACAATGAATTTTTAACTGAAATAAATTAAGACATACAACATTAAATATGCTTAGATAAAACAGATGTTTTTAAAGATTATAACGTAATATTTATCTGCTTTTTAATATTATGTTATATATGTAATTGACCTTAATTTATCTCGCACCTCTTTTAAGGGAGTATTTGGTATTATAACATAAATATTATTATACGGTATACCTACATTTTTCTTCAAATGATATGACAGTTCTACAAAAGAGCCTTTTGTTCTGTCAATAAATGTGCTTCACCTTTAATAAAATATATATGTACATTACTTACATGTATAATATGTCAAGTGTGAATAAATTCAGTTTATTGAAAAAGTCAAAACTCATATAAACAGGTTTCCAAATATCTGCTTTCTCGTACTTATAAGCGTCTCATTGCCTCTGACATTAATAAAATTCCTAATACAAAAGACCGGGTCACAAGAGCTGAACGTCAAGCCCTGTGTCATTAAAAAAATGTTACCATCAAAGAGAGTACACGGATTTTAAATAAAAATTCTATCTTAGGTATTGGAGCTCGAATTATGACAAGGCCCTATTATGAGCATGTATTCATTAAAAGAAACATATTTAACAATAGCAATCAAGAAATAGAGCTCCAATGTCTCTTCAAGACTGTTTTGCACATTACTCACCATTTTATAGTTTACCAACTCAGGTGTTTTTGTTTTAAAACTCTCACTTTTAAACTAAATTATTAGTCACCTACTTTCAACCCACTTTGTGGTTCAGAAAAGAAAAAGAAGTTTATCAAAGTGATGTCGAAGATGACGTCAACACATTCATATTGGGGCCTTATAACTTTTGTCTTTAAGTAGTGTGCTCATCAATGAAATGAAGTTATTGTTCGTATTAGCTAATATAATAATTGTTTCCCCACTGCGGAGGGATTATGTCACCTACTGTTCTTATCAGAAGGTTTATTTTATATATGATATACGAAAAAAGTTTTAAATATAATTCTTGATTTTACGATATCTCTAAAAAAGACCTTATTTTGATTCTCTTAAACACTTTTATAAGCACGTATTGGGATTTGACATATATACCGAACACCAACAAACAACGACAGACTCATTCCAAAGGTTCATTTGACTCATTACCGAACAAATTGAACTTTACAGTAGCGTGTTCATAGATTATTGAACACTACTTTATTAAGAGATTAATAACAAATTCAAAAAAATAGATGTAATCAGAAAATATTAAAACGAAAGTGCATAGTAATAATATGCAAAAAAGGAAGCAAACCTACAATAAATATCTTTTGAGTAATGCTAAAATTATAGCATATTTCCAACTATGCAATTATAAAAAATTTTCATCTACATTCTGAAGCAAAAGTTAAATAAGAAGAAATGATTGGCTTATATAAAATAAGGAGTGACTATTGTGAAAATTTGTATATTAGACTAATAAACATATATTAAAAACTGTATTATAATTACAATTACGCTATTTTAATACAACAAACAGTATAAGTTATACATTCCAAATTTGCCCTTGAAACAGACCAAACATTAATTTAATAATGTTAAATTAAGTTAACCATAGTTTTAATGCTCGAGAAAATAACGAAGTTAATAAAACTGAAGACCTCCCTAGCAAACAATGAACAAGGACTATTTCAAAATTCCCCATTACAAACGGGGAAAGTTTAAATATTTTATTTCTTTACAATTTGACTATTAGTATTATATAATTTTAATTAATCATACACCTATTGAACTGTGATAAACAATACAAATGTTGTTAATAAAACAACACATAGATAAGTTGACTTTCTGCTTGAATGTCTTGAAGAGGAACAGTCAGTAATATTCAGGCCAGGCCAGTTGGCAGGTACACTACTAAACCTAGCTTCAAGCTTATCGTGTACTTCAACAGACCTTCAGATTCGACTTTTGCCAACTTAATATACCAGGCTTTTTTTAAAACTTCATTGTATATACAAAACAAATAATAATAATTCAGGGATACTGACTGCACAATATCCAGATGGACAACATTTAAGGGCTTGCTCGAGTGAACAAGGAGTATGCAGACTGTGGGTCCACCTAACTGAGGTGATCTGTTTTACCTAAGACTGCTTCTTATGTCTGCTACTTGTCAGGGCTTCGCTAAACTTCTGTCTCGTGGCAGATCTGATTGCTGCATTTTTCACGAAGTCATGAGGAAGCTGGGCTTGGTGTTAGACTAAGAAGAGTACAGTACTATCACGCACTACGAGAAGCCTCTCACTTCATAACTGGACCAAGTCTTAGATACTTATTTGTTCTCCTCTGTAACATGGGATCTGCTGTGGCTGTTGTGGAATTCTTTCAAGAACTCACTTCATGAGGAACTCAGAACGGAAACCTTCAGATCATGAATTGGCTATGAAACTAGCAGTGGTTGATATAGATCTCAGCCTCCACAGACAGGGACCAAGTCTGACTGATTATGGCTTGAAATACGTACAAGATGACACAACTGAGTCAGGTAGAGAGTTGCTTCAACATCTCTAAGAGGGAATCGTTGAAGAGTGGGAACCTAAGTTATCTGATAACCAAGGACAAGTGTTTCATCATATTGTGCTATCTTTACGTTCAAGACCTTAATTTCTAGGATCTTAATTGACAGGCCTGGAAGATATGGAAAACCTCGCTCATTGGTGTCATCCTTGCAGGCTCAGGAAATGCTGCCGGAAACTTAGCTGGTGGTACCACCGCACTCAGCATGTTCAGCCCCCACTCGAAATATTAACAACTGTTGTTGATATAATGGATTTCAGAAATGTTAAAAACTACACACCTCGCTTACCAACATTTGCCAGTGATTTTAAAAGCTTTTATCGTTCTGACGAGGTGAATTCACGTGGTTTGCAAACTTATTTTTAGGTAAAGGTGACGAAACTTGAGGTGGTGCACTGTCTCTTCTACACAGAATGACAATATGTTTGCACTATTTATCTGAACCAGAGTTTAAAAATGGTATTGGAAAGGAACTTGGAGTAGATCGGGGTACTGTATTGCGAACTGTAAATATAGTAATTGATGGTGTAATTGCGTAAGATAACAACTGCATAAACTTTCATTCTACCAACAATATTGTCCGGGCTAAAGAGATGGAAAATAAGTTAAAGGTGATTGGTGTTTTTGATTATACTCATGTAGGTATACATAAAACGAGTAAATAGGTTACTTAGTAAAGTTTGTATTACTTTGTGTGAGGAGAGATGCCCAATTAAGACAGAGTTCCTCCCGCCTACTTAGACGAATCTGTTTTTGTTTTGTAGCTATTCAGTTTGTACCACTGGGCCTGTATGGATGGGCGGGGGGGGGGCAGTACCACTGAGCCTGTATGGGTAGATGGGTAGGGGTATTTTACATACTATCATCATGTATTTGATAATGAAACCATACAAATAAACACCACACCAGTTCCCATACTAAGTTCATATAGTAGTGTATGGGTATTAAATGAACTGGCTATCTTTGTATATATACAAAAATATAAACAAATGTAATAAATGAAGATAATTATTACATTAATACCACTGTCTGTGTGGAAGGGTGGACGGGCAATACCACCATAAGTGTATGGGAGGGTAGGTGGGCTAGTTGGACCAATGGCTTAACGTGACTGCCGAACCACTGGAGCGGCACAGAGGTAAACTATATATTGTCACACCGGGAATCGAACCTGGACCGGCAGCGAGCAAGCCACCGCCTTAGCCCTCTAGATGTGGCATCACTATATACTACTACTAATTGGAAGAGAGGCCTTTATAGTCCTAACTTCGCCCCTAATAAAGACGATTTTCATTTCATTTCACTTCGGCCGCTCTGTTACATAAGGTAGATGAATTGCTGTTAAGACCATCTACTAATTCAAAGATGATATACTTACAAGTATATCAAGTATAAGTCAAATGGTTATACATCAGAATTTAAGGAAATGCCTATACTTGCAAGGAAAACCTTATGCTCATAACTCAAACAAATCCTTTTGTTTTACGCATACAGTCATTTGGGCCATATGAATAAAAAAAAGTATTACTATAAATTTTAGACCATTACTACTCTTAAAATCAAGATAAAAGTATGAGCAAATACTTAAAAGGCAAAGGTAGAAGTAAGATGATATGCTTCAGATTATATGAATAACAAAATTTAATGCTCATACTTGCAATCTAACGCTCCTCCTGGAGGGTAAGTGCTCTCATAATCACATATTCACAAATTAAACAGATGTTTATTTTACTTATTTTTGACTGTACCCTAAAACAGAATACTTTTTGGCGGTTAGGTTATGAATAAGTTTGCTTTTTACTGTTAATTTATTTCTATCGTTAAAAGTAATTAGATTATTATTGTGAGTTTCAAATTACTAATTTATCAATAGTCAGTTATATTGCTGTTTTTATTTTCCAATGATGGAAATGTTATCAGGGAAAGATGAAGCTATTCGTGTAGATAGGAGCAATGAACAATTGTTTTTTGCAAAAAAACTACGTTTATCAAGAAATTCTGGAAGAATATCAATTCCCTAAAACTAAATAAATGAAAGATCAACTTCAAAAGGAACTAAACAAATACCAGACATCAATTAGGATGTTGTTAGATTGAAAAGTTCTTTTACAAAAAAGTTATTAACATGAAATTCCGACTTAAGAAAAAACTGACATAAACCAGACTGGAAAATAAAAAAAAATATACTGTTGGAATGGGAAAAGAAAATGATGGAAGCACTGAGAGGTGACTCAAATCCTGTAGTCCAACGCATACCAGGGACAATACACTGTAGACATACTGAGACTGTTACGTGTAAAGAATTAGTGAAGCATTACCGAGAATACCAATAGGTTGAAGTCATCGGTACCATACTATATATTAATGAGATATAAAACAATGTTCAAAGGAGTACGGAGGTGAAAGGAGTTAATTACGTGTTTAGAGTCAGAGAGGCATGACTGTGAATACTAATGGAATGGAGGCAGCAGCATTAGGTATTCTACGCCTTAATGATACGTAAACCAATTGAAATGTTCAAAAGAGTACTGAGATCTTACGAGTTAATTACGTGTTTAGAGTCAGAAAGGCATGACTGTGAATACTAATGGAATGGAGGCAGCAGCATTAGGTATTCTACGCCTTAATGATACGTAAACCAATTGAAATGTTCAAAAGAATACTGAGATCTTACGAGTTAATTACGTGTTTAGAGTCAGAAAGGCATGACTGTGAATACTAATGGAATGGAGGCAGCAGCATTAGGTATTCTACGCCTTAATGATACGTAAACCAATTGAAATGTTCAAAAGAATACTGAGATCTTACGAGTTAATTACGTGTTTAGAGTCAGAAAGGCATGACTGTGAATACTAATGGAATGGAGGCAGCAGCATTAGGTATTCTACGCCTTAATGATACGTAAACCAATTGAAATGTTCAAAAGAATACTGAGATCTTACGAGTTAATTACGTGTTTAGAGTCAGAAAGGCATGACTGTGAATACTAATGGAATGGAGGCAGCAGCATTAGGTATTCTACGCCTTAATGATACGTAAACCAATTGAAATGTTCAAAAGAATACTGAGATCTTACGAGTTAATTACGTGTTTAGAGTCAGAAAGGCATGACTGTGAATACTAATGGAATGGAGGCAGCAGCATTAGGTATTCTACGCCTTAATGATACGTAAACCAATTGAAATGTTCAAAAGAGTACTGAGATCTTACGAGTTAATTACGTGTTTAGAGTCAGAGAGGCATGACTGTGAATACTAATGGAATTGAGGCAGCAGCATTAGGTATTCTACGCCTTAATGATACGTAAACCAATTGAAATGTTCAAAAGAGTACTGAGATCTTACGAGTTAATTACGTGTTTAGAGTCAGAGAGGCATGACTGTGAATACTAATGGAATGGAGGCAGCAGCATTGGGTATTCTACGCCTTAATGATACGTAAACCATTTGAAATGTTCAAAAGAGTACTGAGATCTTACGAGTTAATTACGTGTTTAGAGTCAGAGAGGCATGACTGTGAATACTAATGGAATGGAGGCAGCAGCATTAGGTATTCTACGCCTTAATGATACGTAAACCAATTGAAATGTTCAAAAGAGTACTGAGATCTTACGAGTTAATTACGTGTTTAGAGTCAGAGAGGCATGACTGTGAATACTAATGGAATTGGGGCAGCAGCATTAGGTATTCTACGCCTTAATGATACGTAAAGCAATTGAAATGTTCAAAAGAGTACTGAGATCTTACGAGTTAATTACGTGTTTAGAGTCAGAGAGGCATGACTGTGAATACTAATGGAATTGGGGCAGCAGCATTAGGTATTCTACGCCTTAATGATACGTAAAGCAATTAAAATATTCTGAGGAGTACTGAGATCTTACGAGTTAGTTACGTGTTTAGAATCAGAGATTACCGCATGAATGAATGGGTATGACACCATGAATACTGATGAAATCTAGGCATCTTTACGTATTATATACCCTAAAGAGCCATTAATCAATTAAAATTTTTAAAAGAGTACCGAGATGGTACGACTTCATTACGCGTTAGACTCAGTGAGGTGTAACTGTGATTAGTGATGGATGGAGGCATCGTTACGTATTATATACCCTAAAGAGCCCTTAAACCAATTAAAATGTTTAAAAGAGTACCGAGATGGTACGACTTCATTACGCGTTAGACTCAGTGAGGTGTAACTGTGATTAGTGATGGATGGAGGCATCGTTACGTATTCTGCACCTTAATGAGGCATAAACCAGGAGTGTAAATGTATTAACTAAAACGTATGATAACTTAATACAGCAAAACCAAATATACAATATTTTTATCAAACAATTAATTGTAGTTAAAGTTGGTGTACAAGCTCCAAGAATTCGTAGATTGGTCACATATCGCCTACATGTGTAAGGTTGGATAATAGTGGCTCACTAATCCGCCCCCTACTTATAACTCCATGCAAATCATTAAAATTTTCCTTTTACTAAAATAGTGCGTGTTTTCATTAGACTGATTACATACTACCTAATCACTGGTAATCGGAATTTTAATTGTTACTATTGGGCTTATTTAAACAAACTTAATAGTAATCAAGTTAAGTTAAATAACCTATTACGTAGGCATTAACACAATGTACATTGCAAATCCATACTACATGAATTGTCAGAAGTTATTAGATTAAATAATGTTCTTATGGACTAGCTTCTGAGGGGGGAAACGTAATTTCCTATCAAATTAATGCCATCATTGGATATGGCAGATGAATATTTCATAAGAAATAGGACAGTTCGTGCCTTAGAAGTCACATGGGCTACTGGAGTACATAATTGGTTCTAAAACCTCCCTATTTCAATACTCTAGTACGATTTCTACATTGAGTGGTGGTTTGGCCGCCAAATTGTTAGTATTGCATTCATTTGACCCTAATGGGGGGGATGGTTTAAGCTTCTGCTTCCAGTACTTTCACGAATACTTGGAAGGTGACTGAGATGGGGGTTGGAATCTGCTAAAAGAAACGCAAGGAACAGCAAATATGAAGATCTTGTGGAGGAATTTGAGCTGGTTGAAGTGAACCCTCAGTATGCTATGATTCATCGAAAATATGGCCATGAGTCAACTATTTCTCTCAGCCAGCTTGCCCCTATAGGGTCTTTTACAACAGAACATGAAGAGCAACTAGATGTGTCACCCGGAGAAACAGTGTCTTATCCTGTTGAAGAAGAACCTGGAACTAGCTGAAACTGGGAACTCGAGGATTTTGGAGGAAGAGCCAGTTCCTGATATTCATTAAAGTGAAGACGTTTATGATCGTAGCTTCAGATCACAACACCATACAAAGTTTTAAGCCACCTTCAAGTTTTAAAGATTACGGACTTATTAGCTTATTGCTAAACATAATGTTGTGTTTTTTTATACAAATGGAAAAATGTGGTAGTTTTTTAACTAACTACTTTGACATCATTCTACTATTTATTTTGAGTTCATTAACCAGTTTTACAATCAAAATCAAGGTTTAGCAATGGATTCACCATTAAGTGGTATCTTATTTGATATTTACACTATAACCATATTGAAAAACAATTTGTTTTTGCTGATAAAATAAAACATAAGGCAAAATAATTTTTTACTAAATATACAAATGGCATTATTTTACAAAAAGAACGATAGAGATTTAGAAAAGTTACACCAATACCTAAATACTATTTCTAATAAAAAAAGCTTACTCTAGAACTGGACAAATCAAACGAAATAAATGTCTTGGGTGTTATTTTTAGACATCAGACGCAAATACAACTCTGTGCGTATTTTAAGGCGTATAAAAACGATAACATGAGTATAAAATGAATGTGGATGACCTAAGACCTCTAGTTACTAACTGAGTTTGACTGTTCACAAAGCGCTACTTATTAGTAGCCCAATAGCCAAGGCAACAAAGGGACCTACAGCTTTATGTGGAATCCGAACAACGTAGTTGGACTGATTTTCATCTAGTGGACAATCCGCACGCTCAGTTCTCTCTACACAACATTCAGACACTGACTACCAACCGACATGGGCCCCCCCAGATTTCTCTAGTAGTATCCATAGCAACTAATGAGCGGACGCCATATCAACCATAAAATACATAGGCTACAGTCTCCACAATACTCTGTCCCCAAGTAGCTGGGTTACAGGACTGCGCCACTAGTGCCGATCTAACACCGAATATACAATAACACCTTTGATTATAGTATATTCATGAAACTTACTGCTTTAAACCAAACTATACATCTAATAACTGCATAAAATTCTATGGTTTACCGTATCTTGGCCATTAAACACGAAAAACATGACAATGTAATAATACTTAACGCATTGCAACGGCTGATGGCTTTAAAAACTCCGATAAATAATTTATCAGTAAAAAATTTGAATAAAATAAAAATTAACGATATCAAAAAACTTTGTGATAAAAAGAGTAATCACCTAAAAAAGACTTACTATTGGCGCAAAAATTATGTGCACCCAATTGACGGTTGTTTTCCTTGTTTAATTTTGCGATATGACATATGAATTTCGAAATTTTATTATAAGTGCTAGTAATCTTTATCTTAGTTGGAACGAAAAAATAACGGAATTTTAACTAGTTTTCAATGTACATCAAATTTACACCACTATTACTAAAAACACTGTTCATGTAGCGCACTAAAGGGGTCGATAGGAATTTTTCCTGTAAGTTTTATAAATTTTAGAATTTTATGTTTACATGAACAAAAATTCTTATAAATTACATGAAACATTGTTTTCTTGGCTTATAGACGTCAGAGAAGTATTTGGTCTTGTTGTTATCCCTATTTTCATATATGTAAGTTAATGTAGGTAGTGCTTTTATATTGATTTATATCAATTTTAATTTATCAATTTAAAGTTATTTTATATTGATTTAATTATATTTAAAATCACTGAATTTACTTACAAATATGATAGTGATGTATCGTAAATATATGTACTGAGAACTACAACAAGACCACATAATCAATTTTACAACATCTACAAGCCAAGAGAACAATGTTTCATTTAATTTATAAAAAGTTTGTTTTAAATATTAAATCCTAAAATTTATAAAACTTACAGGAAACATTTGATGTACAGTGAATTAGGCAGTGATCTTAGTTTTAAAATTAGGTACTTTTTTGTTCTAACTAGTATACAAATTGCTAAAACTTGTAATAAAATTGAAATACGCATGTTTCATAACAATCAATTGAACGAGAAAAATAATGGTGTGATTAGATTTTTCTTAGTTCCTTAGAAAACAACCTTCATACTCGAGTGCACATATTTTCTGCGCCGACAGTAATAACATTCTCAGTAAACACAATATCAAACTATCTTTTAGAACACCATACTTTAAAACTACAAATCCGTATAATTGAGGGAGAAACATGACACTGAAGTATACTACTTTATTACAGCAGTAGTACCCTTCACCCAACACCTCATCGAGGACCATGATACTATATGAGATATTGTAATTTTGTAAAAAAGTAGAAAAATTAACACCCTTGAAGAATATGAAATATATAAATTGTTGAAAAAATATCCAATAATAATATTTTGAATGGAAAAAACTTTACTTCACATTCAATATTTAATGCAATTTTTGGTCATGACAGATAAACACTCCACATCACATGACAGAATTAGAGAAGCTTAGCTTCCAATGTCCAATTTATTCAAATCATATTCTATAAACCTACTTCCCAAAGCATTTCTTTATTAATCATCATATGTTTTGAGCAACGTTTATCTTATTTTACATAATAACTACCACTTTCATTTGTTAATTTTAAAATTTTTTCCTTAAATGTCGTCAGTTTTAATCACACTTAAAAGTTGTAAATCGTTGTAGATAAATCACGTGACATAATTTGTCTCTGTCTAACTAGAGTAAATATTATTTATCAAAAAAACTTTCTTAATAATGATATTTTGAGTTAAGAGGAATAATAACAACAACAAACTTTAGGAAAGTCTTAATTCTAACCTAAAATTCTATTTCTACTTTCAAAACACTTAAAATATTCACTATCCTCTCAACATACTTTCTTAAATTCTCTCTATTTTTGTAATATTAGAATTTTAATATCTACAAATTACAATTTACTGTCTTAAACACATTAATAAAATAACTAATTCCAAAAGTAATAAAATACTTTAAAAATAACTAAATATAAATTATTGTTGTTAAATAATTGTTTTACAATCTAACAATCTGTTTTTTAAATGTGACTAAATACAATGCATGTATTTACTTCATTAAAAGGCAATAATAATTACTATTCGATTTGAAATACATCATTGTTACTCATAAATAAAAAATCACTATTGATGAATTAAAAAAACAAATAATAACAATTCTCATGTTATAAAGATATTTCTCAAACATTTAAAACGTCGTAATGCCAAACGGAAATAGATTACTAAAATATTAGCAGTTATTATATGAAATAAATACGTCTTTGAATAAAACCAGTTAATATTACTTTAATTATCGATTAGAAATAAAAGCGTTCCATTGGTATGCACATCCATGCCTCAGTGACTCTAGACACGTTAGTAACTTGTAAACCATCAGGGCTGTAGACATATAAAGGGGTGCTCAGACTGAACTAAAATGACAGTTGCCACTTTGACTTCAGAAGTAGTTACGATAAATTAAGAAAGCATACTAAATCTTTTTAAGATGTTCAAGATTAACGGACCGTTCCACTAGTATGCACAGTCATGCCTTAATTATTCTAAACACGTTAGTAACTTGTTAATCCTCAGGCATGTACACATTCTGGGGTTCAAACTGAATAAAAATGACAGGCGACACTTCGACATCACAAGTAGATACGATAAACTAAGAAAGAATACTAAATCTCTTTATGAGGTACAAGAGTAACGAAGCATCCATTAGTATGCACAGTCATGCCTCACTGACTCTAAACACGTTAGTAACTTGCAGCCCCTCAAGCCTGTAGACATTCTGCTGCTCAGACTGAACTAAAATGACAGTCGCCACTTTGACTTCAGTAGTAGTTTCGATAAACTAAGAAAGCATACTAAATCTCTTTAAGGGGTACGAGAGCAACGAACCGTTCCATTAGTATGCACAGTCATGCCTCACTGACTCTAAACACGTTAGTAACTTATAACTCCTCAGGCCTGTAGACAGTCTGGTGTTCAAACTGAACCAAAATCACAGTCGCAACTTTGACTTGAGTTGTATAAACGACATGTTATGAACACAATATACTTCAGCTATTATTTAATTTTCAAATCAGATCTCCCTAATAAGAAGTTTAATTAATTAACATTACTCTTTAAACAGCATAAAGATGCTTTAAAATTATTCTTTTATTTATAATCCTATTATATCACAAAAGATCATCCAGGATCATCAAAACTTCAAGGTCATCTGGGAGGAAAGCCTGAGAGGATGATATGGACACTCATTAGTATTGTCTTTTGTGGAAGCAAGGGCAGATGGATTTCAGCATAGTAATAGGGCATGGCGGGTTCTCGAGTGAAATAGCACTCGAAACCTGTAAGAATAGGAAAATAATTATCAACTTAAAATGATTGGTGAAGAGATTACGACCAAAACAGTGATAGAATGATATTGCCAAATTCTCAAGATCAAATAACACCTAACATCATTTAAAACTATAAAGAAGCAGGATGGTCACATAATTAAGCAAGTGAACACAGTAACTAAATGCACTGTCAAAAGATGCAAGAGACGATGCTTCTGAACTGGTTACGATAACAGACGAGACAACCAAGCATAAATTAGCGTCATCTCAGAATATGTTACATGTAAAACACATTTTAGAGAATAGGCCAAGTTCTTAAATACTTAGTTAGCACTTGGAACATATCAGGAAGCACCAAGCTCATTTCAAAAGAAAATATGAATAGTTAAATAGACTTCACTCGTCAGTTCTCATGGGTCAGCAGACCAGTTCGTGAACTTTATTCTACGAGTTAAGTACCGATCGTTTGCTCATGGGGAATTGGAACTTTAGACATTGCCCTCCACAGTCCGAAGATTTAACCACTGAGCCACCACGCAGGAAATGTCATTCATCATTCTTGCTCAGTTACAATGTATGCGAAATCACAGATAATATAGCACTAAAAACCACCAATAATATGGAGTATCACGATTAGAACAGAAATAGACAATAGCACATTGACACTAGAACACTCTTAAAGATGTGTCGAATCACGTAGTTCTCGACACCATCGAGAAACAGGAAATATTAGGGCACTTCCATAAGGAAGAACGTGCTGAAATGCCAAGTATTTTTTCTAGAAAGGACGTGCATTTGGCAATAACAATGGTTTTTCTGTAAAATCATAGGCAGTTTAAACACAACACAAAACCGTTTACTGACAAACGTAGGCAAATAACCTACGTACACCGTAAACAGCCGTTTCGAACAAATAAGGAAACTACTTATCAATTTTTGTTGCACTGTCAATATATTGTAATTAATAAACCTAAATACAATATAGTAGCCATTTAATGAAGAACAAAGTAACGATTTCTGAGGTGGGATGCTCGCTGTTACGTCATAGGCAACAAACTTGAATGCACCGAAAAGGCAGTGTTCTAAGGAACGTAGAACTTACCTGAAGGCGTGTTGCACTGTCGTTATACAATAGCCAATAAACCTAAGTACACTGTAGATAGCCGTTTTATAACGAATAAGGAAGCTACTATTACAAGCGTGTTGCACTGCCGTTATATCATAGCCAATACACCTTAAGTACACTGTAGAGACCCATTTTATAACGAATAAAAAAGCTATTTTTACAAGCGTGTTGCAATGCCATTATATGATAGCCAATAAATCTAAGTACTCTGTAGAGAACCGTTTTATAACGAACAAGGAATCTACTTTTACAAGCGTGTTATACTGCCGTTATACAATAGCCAATAAACCTAAGTACACTGTAGATAGCCGTTTTATAACGAATAAGGAAGCTACTATTACAAGCGTGTTGCACTGCCGTTATATCATAGCCAATACACCTAAGTACACTGTAGAGACCCGTTTTATAACGAATAAAAAAGCTATTTTTACAAGCGTGTTGCAATGCCATTATATCATAGCCAATAAACCTAAGTACACTGTAGACAGTAGTTTTATCACGAACAAGTAAGCCACTTTTACTAGCGTGTTGCACTGCCGTTATATCATAGCCAATAAACGTAAGTACTCTGTAGAGAACCGTTTTATAACGAACAAGGAATCTACTTTTACAGGCGTGTTATACTGCCATTATACAATAGCCAATAAACCTAAGTACACTGTAGATAGCCGTTTTATAACGAATAAGGAAGCTACTATTACAAGCGTGTTGCACTGCCGTTATATCATAGCCAATAAACGTAAGTACACTGTAGAGAGCCGTTTTATAACGAATAAAAAAGCTATTTTTACAAGCGTGTTGCAATGCCAATATATGATAGCCAATAAATCTAAGTACTCTGTAGAGAACCGTTTTATAACGAACAAGGAATCTACTTTTACAAGCGTGTTATACTGCCGTTATACAGTAGCCAATAAACCTAAGTACACTGTAGATAGCCGTTTTATAACGAATAAGGAAGCTACTATTACAAGCGTGTTGCACTGCCGTTATATCATAGCCAATAAACCTAAGTACTCTGTAGAGAGCCGTTTTATAATGAACAAGGAATCTACTTTTACAAGCGTGTTATACTGCCGTTATACAATAGCCTATAAACCTAAGATTCTAAGACAGCAGTTTTATAGCGAATATGTAAGCCACTTTTACAAGCGTGTTGCACTGCTGTTATATCATAGCCAATGAAACTAAGTAAATTGTAGAGAGCCGTTTTATAACGAACAAGGAAACTACTTCTGAAAGCGCATTGTACAGCCGCTATACAATAGCCAATAAACCTAAGTACACTGTAGACAGCAGTTTTATAACGAATAAGTAAGCCACTTTTACTAGCGTGTTGCACTGCCGTTATATCATAGCCAATAAACCTAAGTACTCTGTAGAGAGCCGTTTTATAGCGAACCGAACAAGTAAGCCACTTTTACAAGCGTGTTGCACTGCCCATACACCATACCATAGCCAATAAACCTAAGTAAATTGTAGAGAGCCGTTTTATAACGAACAAGGAAACTACTTCTGAAAGCGCGTTTTACAGCCGCTATACAATAGCCAATAAACCTAAGTACACTGTAGACAGCAGTTTTATAACGAACAAGTAAGCCACTTTTACTAGCGTGTTGCACTGCCGTTATATCATAGCCAATAAATCTAAATACACTGTTGAAAGCAGTTTTATAGCGAACAAGTAAGCCACTTTTACAAGCGTGTTGCACTGCCCATACACCATACCATAGCCAATAAACCTAAGTACAGTGTAGAGAGCCGTTTTATAACGAACAAGGAAACTACTTCTGAAAGCGCGTTGTACTGCCATTATATAATAGGTAATAAACCTAAGTACACCGCAGAGAGCCATTTACAAACTTATATGGAAATTACATCAGAATGTGAGTTGCACTGCCGATATATTACAGGCAATAAAGCTAATTTCTCCAAGAGTTATTTCTGTAACCAGAGGATTCTTACGACAGATAAAGTTATTGTGACCAAATCATTCAAAAACCTTATTATCACTAATATATCATATGTCAAATGCAAATTTAAAGGTAGCCTTAATGTGTAAAATGTAATATACAGTATACCGCTTTAAATTTTGAATTATATATTATGTAATGTGATACCAATATTTAGTATGTTGCAATAACTGGAGTATAAAACGTTATCACCATCTATATTGAGAAGCCCCAAAATGTAATCTTATACATTTTATTACTTCAAGAGTTTTGTACAGTTACATTTATAAACTCACTAAATAGTTAAGAGTTAATATTAGTGAATGGCCCTACACGCTATACAACCATCGCACATGACCGATACCACATGATGGCGTAAGGACTTTCCTCACAAGCCAGAGTCGTTCATAAGGATTTCAGTTGTGGGACATTATTGCCTCGTAGACGATAATTTGACTGTCGCTGGTCTGGGTATACAATATATTGTGGGGCAAGCAAATCTAAAAGAAGTAAAAGAGACTGGGTGAAGGGTTGGTTGGAGAAGAGAAGAGTTTTCACACACCCATTTAATAAGCCAACTGAAACTTGCATCCGACGACGACTGGTGGATTTATGTGACACACACACACACACACACACACACACACACACACACACACACACACACACACACACACACACACACGCACACGCACGCACACACACGCGCGCGCACACACACACACACACACACACACACACACACACACACACACACACACACACACACACACACACACACACACACACACACACACACACACACAACACACAAACACACATAACACACATAACACACACACACACACACACACACACACACACACATATATATATATATATATTCAACATAAAAGAGTGAGTTAGTTTACAAAATCAAATAAAGCTCCACTTATTTTATTGAATTGGACCTTTTTAAAACTCTTTTCTAAACTTAGTCCATGTTTGGGATTTTCTTTTCATAATATTAATGTAGCTATTAAAACCCCTATTATATTTAGAAAAAACGTGTCTTTGATGCCGATCGCTTGTCTCTATTACAATCGTCTTTACTTTTTACAAAAAAAGTTAGTTGATATTTTTAACACTACTAAATTCTTACATACAATTAGGTGGTGACCTTCTTACATCTGTGTTCCTTCTGGCATCTGATGGAATGGTGTGATATGTTGGATATACAAATTTTACAAATTTGGACTTTGGACGTATGTGGAAGGTGACACATACTATGTAAACAAAACATACTACAAAAGAACCGAAATGTCACTTGCGCGTAACGGCACAGTTGTGGGGGGCCGTTCGGTAGTGGAGCCCACTCATGCGTAGTACCAAATCTCGATCGAAATCTTGACTGAATCTGTGCTACTACTATTATACTATCCGATCCCCGACCGTCCTGAGTATATGTTTCTTGGCTTCTGTTTTAATGAAATACATGTACGCATAAGTGTGTGCTACAGGGCACCTAATCTTGGGTATTTCGCAGAATATGAACACGCTCTGCAAGACCATATGGCTTGCTACAGTTTTTTTCATTGTCATGGGTGACTTTAATACTGATCTAATGGGACCCTCTACTAAGGACAACACTTTTTTACTAGCATGCTTCACTCATTCAACTTAAATATAATACCACTGTAAGCCACTCATCACACTGCCATTGCCGAGACTTCACTTGATATCATGGCTGTTAGTGACCAGTCGCACATTACGGACAGGTCAATTAGCATCAAACCTTTCCATGTATATAAAACTTCGTCCTCAAAAATCTAAAGCAAAATTCATCCTATACAGAAATATTAAATTTATTGACCACGACTCTCCCAATAAATTTAGACCTCAACGATTTCTTTGTAAACATTCCAGTTAGTATTTCTATTACCCAAGATTTTACTGTTCAGTTATTGAGTCTACCCATTAATATTTTACTACCCGTTGGCTAATGGAACCTTTCCCAAGACTTCGAAGTATGCTATAATCCAGCCTCTTCCTAAGATATTCAACGCCAAATCTCCATCTGATTTGAGACTTATAAGTATTATTCCTGCATTATTAAATTATCTTGAAAGGATCGCATAATCAACTTTCAAGATATCTTGAAAACCATAATAGAATTTTTAATTTTCAATTATGGTTTCCGTAGATATCATAGCACTCCAACTGGTCTCCTCATTATCACTGACGATATAGTACTCGAGCAGCTATGGACAGGAGAAAACTTACAATTTAACACTTTTTTTACTTCTCAATAGCTTATGATTGTGTTTATCATCCTCCTCTTGGTTCTGTGCTAGGACCCCTACTGTTGTCACTACATATTGACGGCATTACAACACAAATTCGCCATTCCAACTACCACTTGTATGCTGATGACTTTTCTATAAACATCTATAACATTTGCTGTTTCTCAAGTAAATTATGACATTGATACAATACCATCCTGGGCAGTGATATATGGCTGAACACTTAATGAGCAAAAGACGCAGACTATTGTTATCGGCCACTCAGACTAATTACTCAAATTGACTTGACAATTTTCCTAGATTGAAACTAGACAACTTGGCACTGAACTATTGAGATAAAGTAAAAAATTTAGGACTCACTATGAATTGAACTTTGTCCTGGACTGAACAGGTTACGACTAATTTTAATAAGAGTATTTGCCAGAATTCAAGTTTGAAGGCTGAAACAACTTCTTGAGTATCATATACTTCTACTACATCACAAAGTTTTAAAAACTAAATATCCACGATATTTGGCCGAGCGTTTCAAGTTTATGAGTGAGATTAGTTTTAGACACACTCGTCAGGGAGCCTCTCTTCTGTCTATCCCTGCATATCACACCACTGTGTTTAATAAACAATTTACTATAACAGCTTGTCGCCTTTGGAATAAGCTTTGACAACAACAAACACCTGGATGAGTGCTTTCGCTTCAGGAAGGAGGTTAGAGGTATTGGCGTGGGTTTGTGGTGTGTGCGGCATGATTTTATGAATGAGGTGTGTTTGTTTGTAATCATTGATATAGATTGTTTCTCTAATTTATTGTATTTCGTTGTAAATAGTTTATTAAGTAATATTTAATACTGAAAATTTTTAATTTGTTTAACTAGTTATAATAACATTATATTTTAATGTTCTTATTCTTTTGTAAATTGTTTATGATTATTTCATTATTGATTTTGTCCCGTTTTATTAAAAATTTTTTATCTTTTTTATAAAACAATATAAATTATTTTGCGGGGTTAAGTGGAAGAGAGTACTTTATAATTCTAACAACCCCTAATAAAGACGATTTTGATTTTCATTAGTTAGTAAGTAGTAACAATTAGTTAGAATGTCAGTAAATATTTTTTTATTCCATACGTAGGATATCAAAAATTCTTGAGACAGTAGTAAAATGTCAATATATATAATTTTAAAATGATTATGCAAATCAGTATTTAGTTTTCCAAAGTACTATCTGGCTTCAATTGTAATAATAGACACTCCACATGGAATTAATCAAATAAAAAGTAAGCTTTCACCAATACTTAAAATATTCTCTGCTTTAAGAACCTTAGAAAACAATTTACGATGTATTGAAGTGTTCTAAAAAATAAAGTTTAGGACAGTAATTACCATAATTTCTTTACAAGGATAAATTTCTATATAGAAATATAAAACTATATACAACTACACACATGAAGTGTAAAACTACACTAGGACTGCACTCTGGTGGCTTTAACAACAACTACCAACACATATCATTGATCGTTGAACGTAGACCATTTTACGGCTTTCACTGTTCGAATTAGTACGTCAATAAGAGGAAAATTTCTTTGAAAGGTATCCATAATTTGAACAACATAAATAAATAAAAATTTTTAACAATCGTTTTATTTTTTTACTATGGAGCACTGGTATTGTTTTCGTTTATATCTGACTTAGTATACTATTAAATACAGTTCGATAATTGTATTTATATTTCTTTAAGTACAATATTTTATTGGTTATAAAGTAAATAACTTATAATGGCGACCATTTAGAATATTAAAGCTAAACATCTCAAAAACACCTGTCAGATTCGAAATTATTTAAGTATTTCAGAAATTGAGATTTTTATATAAAAAATTATTTCCGGACCTGAACTTCGTAATTATTTGAAATAATTTCAATTTCTCTCCCCATAACTGTTCGATCAGAACATGATTTATGACATACTTTGTGGAACCGAATTCTTGAATTTTTTTGTCTCACAAGTTTTTATTAAATTTAAGGTTTTTGAGATATTTAACTTTACAACTTTTAAAATGCTACCAGGTATAGGAGAGACTGTGTATAGAAATGAAATGATAACATTTGTAAACTATCAAGATCAAGATTAATATTAAGTTTCATAATGTTTTCATCAAAAACTTCTGATATATTAAGCATTGTGTAACAATTGCATACAGACAGATAATCGGAAAATGAATCTAAATAGGCATTCAAATGTTAACATAGAACTGTTGTACGTTTGGAATAAAGTCTGGCCTGAAGTTTGGCCACCTACATACGGGACACCTTGAATATTTTGTAAATAATTAAGTACCCACCATTTTAAACAGATGGCAACAACTATTTACCACAGTAATGCAATACAATAGCTTTCATAATGTAATATACTCCTCAATACAAGACTGAAGAACAAAATTATCTCTCCTAATATCCATGTTTAGAGAATGATAAAAATATTGTTAGCTCATAGTTCAGGACATATCGTGTTATATCAATAAATAAAGACAAGAAAAACAATTGTTTCAAATTAGTGGTTCACTATGGCAAATTTAAGCACAAATAAAAGATCAGCTATTGTTTTATATTTGAAATTGAAAACCCACGTGCATTTACATAGGATCGTCACACATTTTAGGTGTTCTATACTTGTTATGGCTAGTATAATTTGTGACAACATATTGTTTATTAGTTTTTTATCTGATATTATCAATGGCTACACATATTAACAATTATTATCTCCAGAACTTTCACCTATTCTTGAGGATTTGCCAGTCAGACACTTATGGTTTATGTAACACGGAGCTCCAGATCAACTTAGATTAAATGTTGAAAATGTTTGGATGGAACATATAAGTGGGTCGGTCGCAGAGGCCCATTTATTTGGCCTGCAAGGTCCTATGTTTAACGTAGGGCCTCCTGTTTAGTCACTCAATACGTCACTCCCACAGATAACATAGGAGCGTTACGATCAAGGATATTAAATGATATTAAACAGCCATCTGTTCGTTGTTACAAAAGAGCCCAAAAAACACCTACAATGGAGTGTGGGCCCACACACCCAGAACTGGCGCAATCACTGACCAAATAGAAGAGGGGATAGTCACAGAGGAGCCGATTGAGAAAGGGGCACAGATGTGCTATTACATTGGTATGTCTGCAGTAATGGTCCTTGTCAAACCTATCTTGCCAAAGGGTGACAATTATGATTATTTGGTAAAAAGGTGGAAGGCCACCCTTGCTGGTCTAAAGATGACCAGCAAATTAGATACAGGAATGACTGGCCCCACCTGTAGAGAACTAATATCGAGATTTAGTGAAGAAGCATCATCAAATAAGAGACTTAGAGACATTTATGTGAGGTTTATATTGAGGTTGCTTTTGGAAGGGAACTACTCACAGGATTCCACAACCAGGGCTGTCCTCGAACAAGTCAAGATGGTGTGGGAGTTTCATGGTATGTACACCCTAACTTCCATGGAAAAGTTAATCAATGAAAACGTGACACCCTTAGGGTGCACCTCAATAGCAGAAGAGGCTATATACCTAAAAAGGGAGCTCATTAAGTTACAACAGAAGATGGGGGAGACTGTTCCCCTATGCAAACGTTCTTGATCTTGTTCCCTCTGAACTCTCAAATACTCATTTACCGAATCTGTACACACTATTAAAGATCTAAGTGTATTTGAAAATCCCAAGTACCAAAATAATTAATTATTCTTCGTATATACCTTACCTGCAACTAAGAACTCTCACCCACATTCGATAACTGTAATTACCCAATTAAGTAACCAATTATATATACTCATAAATATCTGACTATCAATTTACAACTTTCTGGCAAATCTCTCAATAATAAATTACCGTTCATAAATACGTAAAATTGAATTTAGATCTCTCAGAGAATTTATAAAATACCAAATTCCATTCTTATGTTTACTTTTATTCAATTTATACACCTAACACCTTTCAGACATATATTACAAAACCAATTGTTATTCTAAATTACTTAATCTTCAACAGATAGCTTTCAGAAACGTTACGTGACCACCAATATAGAAGAATGTCGGTATTTTTTATAACTGACTTTCATTTCAAGTACTTACAGAGAAAAGCCACTTCACACACTATCCATCCAGCCCATGTTGTAGTAAATGTATTGTTGCACATATGTTATTGATTTGTGTGATTAGAGTGTATACTACGTCTCTCAGGGCTGCCTATACAACGGCCATATGACACAAAACTAACCATCCAGTCCACGTTGTTAATGTATTATTGGATTAAGTAACCAATTATATATACTCATAAATATCTGACTATCAATTCAAAACTTTCTGGCAAATCTCTCAATAATAAATTACCGTTCATAAATACCTAAAATTGAATTTAGATCTCTCAGAGAATTTATAAAATACCAAATGCCATTCTTATGTTTACTTTTATTCAATTTATACACCTAACACCTTTCAGACATATATTACAAAACCAATTGTTATTCTAAATTACTTAATCTTCAACAGATAGCTTTCAGAAACGTTATGTGACCACCAATATAGAAGAATGTCGGTATTTGTTATAACTGACTTTCATTTCAAGTACTTACAGAGAAAAGCCACTTCACACACTATCCATCCAGCCCATGTTGTAGTAAATGTATTGTTGCACATATGTTATTGATTTGTGTGATTAGAGTGTATACTACGTCTCTCAGGGCTGCCTATACAACGGCCATATGACACAAAACTAACCATCCAGTCCACGTTGTTAATGTATTATAGGACTCATGTTGTTGCCTCTGAGTGGTTGACATAATTGTAAATGATATATTTTATTTGTACTTATTTTAGATAGCAACAAAAAATAAAGATTAAGAATTTCAACCTACATTTTAAATATTCCATATTATTTGGCTTAGGATAGATTGTGATCATAGACAACGTGAAAATGTGTTCAATAACTTTATTTTAAACATGTTTTATTCATAGCCTACAGTCAAATGAACGTCATCAAACGCAAATTTAATAAAATCAAGTACAAAAATTTAAATTATTTATTTCATATTTAACACTTGTCATGGTCGACGAAGTCATGGCGGTTGGTTGGTAACATCACAATGTTTATTGTTGAAACGAACTTATACAATGGTATTGTCAAAGGTTGTGGCCTTCTTACTTCTTATTTTTGCTTAAAACTAATTATAATAAATCCACTTGTTAAAATTAATTTATGAGTATGTTACATAGAGTATTCAGATTTCATGTGAGATTGGAAAATCTTGTACAAAACAAGAGGTGAAATGCCGGCGACCGCACAATGGTCTCCATACATGTGACACAAACATTCATAAGTTATTCTCATTTACCTCCTGCATAATAATATACTGAAATGGTTGAGAAAAGCAACAAAAGTCCAGTATTGTTACTAACTACTTATAATATATATTGTTTTGTAGATGACTGAAAACATTCTCGTTGTTTAGTTTTGTGCAAAAAGCACCTGGTCTAGTAGTCTTTCAGTTGACAAAAAGCACCTGGTCTAGTATTCTTTCAGTTGACAAAAAGCACCTGGTCTAGTAGTCTTTCAGTTGACAAAAAGCACCTGGTCTAGTAGTCTTTCAGTTGACAAAAAGCACCTGGTCTAGTAGTCTTTCAGTTGACAAAAAGCACCTGGTCTAGTAGTCTTTCAGTTGACAAAAAGCACTTGGTCTAGTAGTCTTTCTGTTGACAAAAAGCACCTGGTCTAGTAGTCTTTCAGTTGACAAAAAGCACCTGGTCTAGTAGTCTTTCAGTTGACAAAAAGCACCTGGTCTAGTAGTCTTTCAGTTGACAAAAAGCACCTGGTCTAGTAGTCTTTCAGTTGACAAAAAGCACCTGGTCTAGTAGTCTTTCAGTTGACAAAAAGCACCTGGTCTAGTAGTATTTCAGTTGACAAAAAGCACCTGGTCTAGTAGTCTTTCAGTTGACAAAAAGCACCTGGTCTAGTAGTCTTTCAGTTGACAAAAAGCACCTGGTCTAGTAGTCTTTCAGTTGACAAAAAGCACCTGGTCTAGTAGTATTTCAGTTGACAAAAATCACCTGGTCTAGTAGTCTTTCAGTTGACAAAAAGCACCTGGTCTAGTAGTCTTTCAGTTGACAAAAAGCACCTGGTCTAGTAGTCTTTCAGTTGACAAAAAGCACCTGGTCTAGTAGTCTTTCAGTTGACAAAAAGCACCTGGTCTAGTAGTCTTTCAGTTGACAAAAAGCACCTGGTCTAGTAGTCTTTCAGTTGACAAAAAGCACCTGGTCTAGTAGTCTTTCAGTTGACAAAAAGCACCTGGTCTAGTAGTCTTTCAGTTGACAAAAAGCACCTGGTCTAGTAGTCTTTCAGTTGACAAAAAGCACCTGGTTTAGTAGTCTTTCAGTTGACAAAATATTAAGGCACTGTATTAGACCAGATAATATTAAAATTACGTAAACAGTGAAGAGTTTACTAACAATTTCATCAATATACGTGCATGAAATAGAAGCTTGGTTTAAAAAGAGCGTAGTAAAAAGTGAATATATACCATACCTACGTTAGTAAAATCGATTTATTCCTGACTATTTTCATTTTGTTTACAATTAAAAAAAGTAAACTAATCGAGAAAATATATAAAACCCACGTCAATTTGTCAAATGAGCTTCAAAGAAACAAACACGTGGTGCAATGTGAACGTTGGAGACAAACTACTGCACTTTCCAGTAGACGACTTTGTGTGGTCTAATTAGGTTTAATTAAAGCAGCTAGTAGCATCTATGTTACTCCCGGACTTGATTAAAACCATGTAACGCTCTGCAGAGATGGTTTCATAGGTTCGCCAACCAATTAGGTATGTCTGGGGGCCAAATATAATTAAGACTCCATCAAATCTAATTTGAATTCAGGCTATTCTTAAATATATATTTCTCTTATAGTAAAAATGTAAATTTTATAAGTTTGTAATGAAAAGAATAGTTAGTATCCGTATCATAGGATTCAGATATCAAGGTAATATGTTTATAATAATTTAATGTTTACCTCTGTTTTAAAAGAAACTTTAAAATAACTAGGTAAAAGTTGAATTTCATTAATAAAATGCTGACATAGAACTTTAAAACCTAGCTAGTCAACTACTATATTCATAATCTTTAAAGTAAAGTTTTAAACGGAAGAATATTTCATGCGATTTGCATACAAAGTACCAAATTATTCAAACAACGCACAGTATTAAAATGACGTTTCTATTTAATCTGGTTAACTTAATATACATCTTATTACGAACTATAGTCCGTAAAAAGTCAATTTGATCCGCTAAGTTAAAGTTAAACAAATCAAACATCAGTAATAGAAGACTAAAATTAACTTTAGAAAAGTCAAAAATCACTTTTTTGTATGAAATCACACTTTTTCATCATATTATGAGGTATCATGTACGTTTTCCGTCTGTTATGTGCATATATAAATCATCTAATACGTTCCAGAATATATTCTGTGGTCATTATTCAGATAAAAAAGTAAATCTAAAACTACATTTGTGATTAGGTGACAAAATGTTCATGTTTTTGTAACACACTATTTTGGTTGTTTCTATGTTTTTTATTTAGTTGATTTTATTCATTGTTGAAGTTTACATTTATTATGATAAAATATATTTTATAAAACTGTTGTCTTATCTACTAAATGTACGCAAGGTTAGGTCTCGTTGATATTAATTACGATTCTTTACCACGATGAGTTATTTTTTAAATATTAGCGTTGAGGTTTTCTTCGTTTAATATATTGTTAGGTTGTTCATAATAGTAAATATAAATCTGAAAATTAACACATGTTATCATTATTAATGAATGATGTTGGTATTTCTATCGTTATAAAAATGTCAAATCAATGTGGTATGTTTCGTTGGTTATATTAATTAATATTTCCTTCTTACCCTATCTTCACATCATCACTAATACATTCGTATGCTGTAGTTACCAATGATTATGGCCCCATCTGTCGGTTGTGTAGATGAACCCATATGTTCGAGGAGCAATAATTATGATATATTTAACTTAGACTACTCGTCCTAACCCTCTGAAGTGATTAGAACCCCTTAAATAAGTATTTGTTGGTCGTTGAAATTATCTATAACTAAAACGTTTGATAGAACTACACGTCTCTCATGTCTATTTCATACAACGTTACTTTTCTTGGTTGCAAATGAAATTTACAATAAAAATGTATTTGTGTAATTTTTTGTATTCCTAACCCTTTAAAGGTTATTAAGGGTCAAACATTTCTAAGTGCCACCATTTTGAATTTTTTTTTTTTATTTCAGTAAGAAAATGGTTTTATTAATGTGTATACCAAATTTGAACTCTGTAGATTTAACAGTTTTTAAAATAAAAAATAATTAGTTAAAATACAAAATGGTGGCTGTACGGGTACCGGAGATTATTTAGAATTTTTAAATAGGATATTATATCTTGTTTTGACCCTCAATAAATACCCCAAAAGATCCTCAGATAGTTCAGGGACACCCCTGTATTTAGATTTAGGCCTACTATATACTAGGTTGCTTAGTACCTTTCGTCAACTATACTCTCAAAATGTTATTAAGATCAAAATCACACTATTTGTTCATGAGTTATGAACCAAAAAGGCCAAATTAGTCACTTTAGGCAGCAATGTCTCCATAAAGACTTTTCCCGTAACAAATTTATTACTTAAATGGATAATAACAATTTTATTAAAAAAATGTCAACAATAATTTTCGATAGAACACCCTTAATTTATTTTATCGTAATAAATATATTCTTGATATCGGTTCAAAACAGTTCAGAAACGCCAAAATTTTATATAGTTAACAAATTCGGTTTGACTAACAATTTTTAAATTTTACTGAATGAATAAATGTTGTATTATAAAAATATTAGAGCCGTCTTCCATTTTATACAGCATTATATTCTTAGTTAGACAACAAAATTACTAAGCAATCATCGTTTGATATTACAGGAATAATAAAAAAATTAACATAATTAATGTCAAGTTCCAAGCAATCAAAAATCATAGCCAAATATGAAAGTTGCTTATCATCTAATATGAAACAATAAGTTTTATTAATCAATAACATATTTATAAGTGATTTGACTATGATTACAAAGATAATTACAAGTTCGTGTACCTCTTATTTTAGCATAATCCTCACCTCACGTATGTATATTCTACGCATACACAAATAGATAAAAACAATATTAATCTGTGATATGGGAATAAAACTTATTTTTCCAACAAATGATGTCAGGTTATAACCTTTTCTTGACAGAAAGAGGGCAAACATAGATTAATACGTATTTTAATTTTCAATTATACCTATATTAATTGATTAGTGGTAAATTATCAAAATTAGTATGTATTAATATTAATAGTGTTCGTACAGTGTAGTATTATTCCTGTTTTATTAAAGACACCAAGAGTGTCAAAGAGCCAAGGAGGGTTGTTGTACAATAAAGACTGAGAGCACTTGTTCTGTAATGCACTCTTCATGTTCCCTCGTCTCTCACTTGTAATTACCGCTCTAATTCTCTCCTACCCTCTCATCAACGCACGGACTGAATACATCGAGGGGCAAACCTCCCACACTGGGAGCTCAAATACGTATAACGAGAAAATATGTGTATGAATTGTACGAGAAAATGTACCAGAAAATAGTTAAATTTTCATACGACATTTAAACGAAATGTACCATTCTGAAAAAAACCAATGATGTTTTATTTATAATAACTTGGAATAAAGTGCAAAATTTAATTGAGAATAAATAGACTGCAAGATATTATGATAATTTTTTGTTCTCATCATAGTCCGCTGACAATGCCTTGTGGGATCTGACGACGTGGTGAATTTTGTACTACAAGCTACATAAGAATTACCGTACGTGTCATTTGTATATTTTTACAGTTTTTTCAACTTCAAGAGGACAGCCAAGAAGAGTATCCATCATACAATTACATACTCTCTCGGTTTTACACTCTCTAATGGCACTTATTTTGTGTTATCAACAGCAACAGTTTACAGGATGTTACACGTCCATTCAAGATGTCATAAATTGACTATAAAAAGTGTATTATATCAGCCCACATGAATTTGTAATTTATGTGCATACAATATAAATATGTTTTTTTAAGGATATCCCAGGAAAGTGATTAGTTTACAGGATTACAATTCCATGATCGCCGAGTTGGACACTGGTCTTTTAGGAGGCCTAAACACTTTCCTCAAGTTCTTACCTTGGCTGTTATCTATATAAAAAAAAACTTGAACAAATTATTATTTCTTTATATTTTTCTTTTCTTCATATGTTGAAAATTTTCAATACTTTCCTTCGTTGAAACAATGAGTGTAGTGATAAAAACTGGGCTTGTTTCTAACTCGAAATCACAAGTGATGTATTGCATAGAGTATTATAACAAATGTGTGATGTTTGTTACCATCACCCATTAATATTTCCCAGTACATTCGCTACATTTTAAATAGGTTACAGCATGTATACTAGTTTTGACCCACCCATCCTCACATACAAATAATGCTATTGACCTCCACCCAAACCACCTTGATTAATATATTTTATGTTTAGTTCATTATTATTTAAATTTATATTAATTAAATTAGATAGATTTGATTCTCCTCCAGATGTTAAAGAATTGGTCGTATTTATATGCATATTTATCTTAATTTAAAGACACATTCAAGCTGAACAAAATTAAAAATTCAGTTAAATTAAGGACTTATTTCAAGAATTAGAACAACTAAGAAAACACGCAATATTGTAGACTATCCATGACACTAAATAAATACAAAGCATATATATATTTAAAGAAAAACCTTATTACTAAGACTTCCTCAAACAGAGTTCAAAAACTTACAAAGAGAAGATTGAGAATATCGAGCCTCGTGTTCTGATTTATAAATAGCCTCTGAAGCATTTTATCATAAAGTGTATTCTAACAATAAAAGATTATGAGCCTAATTATTCTCTAACGGTATAGAATTGGCAAATACATTATCATGCAGAACACAGTCTCAAAAAATATCATTACATGTAAATTTAAAACCCATATTTCAGATTTGTAAAAGGGGTTAATAAATTAACACTAATATAAGGAAACACAAGTACATTTAATGAGCATATTTCTATTGTAGGAGAGAATGTGAACTCTAGTTGCCATAAGAGCTTATAAAGGTCTATTACTAATTTCAATTTAAAAACCATATATGAATAGCTAAGCGTTTCCCTATTCAAATTACTACAGGTAGTTGTGCGTCAATACTTCAAATGAATCCTTTTGGGTGTAACTTTCATTTCACTAGCGATCACAGTTACACGTAATTTACATACAAAGTTGAATAACACAACAACAGATCCTCATTATTGTTTAATAGAGGAAGCAATACATCCTAGGTAGAGATTTGACTGTTCAACTGCAATTACCTAAGGAGCCTCTCGGTAAATAGCAAAGATTATGTTCAAAACAAAACAACCTGACAATTCAAATATGGAGATGAGAAAAACTCGTCTACTAGTTTTCTTCATAATAATAACTATTTACAAAGGATAAGTCTTCAAGTTCGTCATTATTTTTTAAAAAAAGGTCCTGTATCTGTTTTCAATGAAACAAGCAAATCATCTTTCTTCTAAAAGACATAGTTCAAATGGAAAGCGTAATATAAATAGTATCACAAAGGAAATCGTTAATTTTAAATAGGCTACAATATTTGTCATACTTATATATACTAACACAAATTTATTGATTTATGCAGATTTTTGGGTGATTTGTATCAGTCACAAGTAGTTTTAAATGATCCAGTAACTACTAAACAAGAACGTTTTACGAGAATATTTGATGCAGGAAAATTAACAACGCTAGATTTATCTGATGATTACTTGTCAACAGAAAAAGTTTAAGAACCTTCTTGTAGTTAATGCTACTAAAGTTGATGGGATATATCAGGTTATGCTTTGGAGTTCAAAAATTAACTTTTATTCTCAATTAAGGATGCAATGTATACCAATCGGCTTCGACACAATAGCATTTGTGTTAGATACTGGAAACATGTATTAGGATCATTAGGCAACCATTGAAAGCATTTTACAGACTATTAACTCTGAAAATAGTTTTACTTCAAACGAGGGCGATAAGTTTAAACAAGAAAACGTTCGTTATTTACAATCTCAACAAGACAAGCCAAGGTGACTCTAATTCCATATGCCATAGCCATATATTTTATTTTGACATTCTTTATTGGTGTGTTTGTTTAATGTTATTTATTAGTTTGGTAGCTGGCTTTGAAAGCCATATGAAATATAGTGCTAACAGTATAGAATAAAATTAATTATCATCAAAAACTAAACGGGTATTTTAACTCTCTCATAAAAAATGTTTATTTATTGAAAAGAAGAAAGGAATACTTATGTGAATTGATTCATGGCTATGGTGAATTGATAAGTGAGGAAATGGAAACAACATTGTAACAGAACATTTTTGCTCTGGATTCTTTTCGAATTTATTTTTATGCTACATGTAATGATATAAAGTAAATTTAATATAATGGAACTGGGTTATTCAGTGCTCAAATTGTGAAGAGAAAATTATGTGTAAGTTGTTTTAGTGCTTACCATTCGACAACAAGTTACTTATAACTGGAGTGAAATAATCTTCGTCAGTTGGACTTAGTTGTGCAATTCATTTACGAGTACTTGAGTGGACATAACGGATCAACTTAACTTCAAAAATTGGGACAAAATTGTTCTAAAATTCCAAGTTGTTCAATGCTGTTTTTGATTTCTAAAAATGATAATATAGGTTTGATAACTCTCCCAATTTTAGATTACTTATGCCCAAATGATATGAGAATTTTTGAAGCAAATTAATAATTTCTTCCTACCTGGTACTTATTATAATTTATACATCTAAGTCCAGCTGACAAAATTACCGTCGCTACAACTATAAGTAACTTCAGTTGTACCGTCGAATGGTTCAAGCCCTCGAACAATGTTCACTTAGTATTCGCCATAGTTGAGCACTGACTTAACCAGTTTCATAAAATTCAGTTTAACTTAGATGGCGTACAAAAATGAAAGAAACTCGGAAGGAAATCACAATCAAGATGTTCCCATTCCCTTACTATTATTTGGCTATGGCATATCGAATTAAAGTCACTTTGGCCTGTCTTGTTGATTTTGAGATTGTAGGTCCTAAATAACGAACGTTTTCTTGTTTAAACTTATCGCCCTCGTTTGAAGTAAAACTATTTTCAGAGTTAATAGTCTGTAAAATGCTTTCAATGGTTGCCTAATGATCCTAATACATGTTTCCAGTATCTAACACAAATGCTATTGTGTCGAAGCCGATTGGTATACATTGCATCCTTAATTGAGAATAAAAGTTAATTTTTGAACTCCAAAGCATAACCTGATATATCCCATCAACTTTAGTAGCATTAACTACAAGAAGGTTCTTAAACTTTTTCTGTTGACAAGTAATCATCAGATAAATCTAGCGTTGTTAATTTTCCTGCATCAAATATTCTCGTAAAACGTTCTTGTTTAGTAGTTACTGGATCATTTAAAACTACTTGTGACTGATACAAATCACCCAAAAATCTGCATAAATCAATAAATTTGTGTTAGTATTTATAAGTATGACAAATGTTGTAGCCTATTTAAAATTAACGATTTCCTTTGTGATACTATTTATATTACGCTTTCCATTTGAACTACTGTATGTCTTTTAGAAGAAAGATGATTTGCTTGTTTCATTGAAAACAGATACAGGACCTTTTTTTAAGAAAATAATGACGAACTTGAAGACTTATCCTTTGTAAATAGTTATTATTATGAAGAAAACTAGTAGACGAGTTTTTCTCATCTCCAAATTTGAATTGTCAGGTTTTTTTATTTTAAACATAATCTTTGCTATTTACCGAGATGCTCCTTAGGTAATTGCAGTTGAACAGTCAAATCTCTACCTAGGATGTATTGCTTCCTCTATTAAACAATAATGAGGATCTGTTGTTGTGTTATTCAACTTTGTATGTAAATTACGTGTAACTGTGATCGCTAGTGACATGAAAGTTACACCCAAAAGGATTCATTTGAAGTATTGACGCACAACTACCTGTAGTAATTTGAATAGGAAAACGCTTAGCTATTCATATATGGTTTTTAAATTGGAATTAGTAATAAAGCTTTATAAGCTTTTCTGGCAATTAAGGTACACCATTCTCTCTCCTAAAATAGAAGTAGGCTCATTAAATGTACTTGTGTTTTCCTTATACTTCTTAGTGTTAATTTATTAACTCCTTTAACAATTCTCTGAAATATGGGTTTTACATTTACATGTAATGATATTTTTTAGACTGTTTTTTCTGCATGATAATGTATTTGCTAATTCTATGCCGTTAAGAGAATTGGACTCATAATATTTTTTGAAAGGTACACCCAAAAGGATTCATTTTGAAAGTTTTGCTGTTCATAAACTGTTTTAAATTGAAAGAAAAAAAGTAACAGACTTTGATAATACGCTTTTCTGGACATTAGATTACACCATTACTACTACCTATAATAATTTTAATAGGAAGTGTTTTTCTATTTGAAACGAACTGTTTCAAATCGAAATAAGTAGTAGACTTTGTTAATAAGTTTTTCTGGAAACTAACATGATTCATTCCTACAATATAATTAAATATCGTAAATACACCTCTTTACTCACTTATACCCGTTAGAGTGAACGGATTTCTTCACCTGATTTACCACTTTTAAATTACAGTTTTCTGGGATATCTTTTTTGACATATTTACATTTAACGATATTTGTTTGAGGCTGTGTTTTTCTGCATGATAATCTATATGATAATTTTAGACATACATTTTAAGTAACAACGCTTCATTCTGATAGTAAAACCGTATAATCAGAGGTTATTCATAAAACTTAACAAGATACTTGCAATCATTCGCCACATTTTACTAGCAATTTATCAATATATGTTAGATGAATGTTTTATAATATGTTCTAAGGAATCTAGAAGTTTTTTACTACTATTACATCTACGTTTTTATATTAGCAGAGTTTTAACTAACCTGTTTATCGACTGACCAGTGTAAGCAGATCATACCAAACTTGAGCAAATTGCAATTAAAATATTTACTGGTACTAAAAAGTTAACTATTTTCTATACGGAACTTTTAAAAACAGCTAAAACTTTGGGTTGACTCGAACTACCAATAAATTTATATATTTTTCAAAAATTATATTCCACATTAGAATTTAATGTTACTAAATAGATAAAAGTTACAAGTACAAAAATAGGCTAGAGAAAACATTTTACAGAGGCTAGGAGTAGAGGGAGAACTTTACACTTCAATGTTCTTCCCAACTAAATGTCTCAAATATTTAGACAAATAAAATCTGCCATCTCAGGAACTAACCACAAGTATAACGATGAGATTATTAAGACAAATGTACACAATTCCCAGTACATGACTTTGTGTGGTCTAATTAGCTTTAATTAAAGCAGCTAGTAGCATCTATGTTTCCCGGACGATATTAAACCATGACACGCACTGTAGGAATAGTGTGAGAGATTTTACAGCCAATTATTTTTTGGTAAAAATACGATTACGACTATACTCAATCTCGTTTAGATTAAATAATCACATAATTTGGTGTTGTATAAAAGTATTTATTTACTGATTTAAAAAATATATATATAACAAATGTTACTTAATTTAAATTGATTTTATCGTTTAATTACTTAGAACAGAAACTGATATATAATGAGCATTTTAACAACTTTCGTCATTTTCTTTTCTTTTCCATAAATATCCTCAATTTACAATAATATGCCATCAACCAGGACCCCCCAGCAGCTGTTGGCTTAAAAATGTTTCAATTTCTCATAATGATTGCTGTTACCGTAAAGGAAATGTTCTATTTCTTGTAATAGGGAAGGCATACATCTAATAGTATAGATGAGAGTTTGAAAATAGTTCCATCGTTATGAATTAGTAATAATAGCCATAGATAAGCGAAGCTAAAACACTTAAGGCGATGTGAAAAAAGGTGGTCGGGCATACACAAATTACTGGGAGGGATAAAAATACCAAACGTTAGTTGAAAATTACGGCCTATCACTTTATAGTAATGTAGTAGACCAATCATTTACCCGGTTTTGGAAATGGTTGTACTGATAGAAGTGCGAAAAGTATAGAAAGGTGGTCGGAAAATATACATAACAGACATAGAATATTGTGGGGATTTTGGATATTTCATCTGTGAACGTGTTGATATTTCTCCTGAGAGTGTCTGTATTTCGGAACCCCGACAATTGAAGATTCCATAATGCAGGACTTTGCATGTACATGTTGACCAAATTCACTCCCCTTCATGTGCACACTTTCGTTTTCACTTTTCTCGACTTGAACATCAATCGCTCCCAGCAGCACACACAACACCAACGGTTGACTTGAGAGAATACTGTCAGATCGACTAAACTGTCCCGGCAACGGCGGCGAGACAGTGATCCGTTTAGACGTCTCAACTCGCAAGGCGTGACCCTCGAAGAGCACAAACTACTCTCGGATAGTGTCGGAGAGGTTAACATCTCGTTCTCTTTCTATACTGTGTACACATTTAACTTCTCCGAGGGTAAAAAACTCTCACTCGTTCACTTCGCGTAACAGTAGATAAAACGAAATTACTCTTTCATAGAATATGATGTCTATTTCCTGATATATTACCTTACAATAATCATTGACATTATAAAAGAAACCAGTGAGGAATTCGGAAAACACTTCACTCTTAAGTCGCAAATTTAGAGCATCAAACAGACAATCAATATGAGAAAAATGACTCACCACACTAAAATACCAATATAGTTGTTATAAATATTAAGCATTTGACAAATGATTTACTTACCGCAGCTAACAAATTAAGTCAGTGAATACGTAAGTATTAGTCATTAAGTATGAGGTGATCCCTCCAGCCTGACCACAAGTCATTACTGAGCCAGTTGAGGCTAACCGACTTGGATTGAGATGTCCTTTGATTATAATAGGTCTACTCCATCTTTTGTACATACAGAGGGAGAATTTCCATGAAATGCGTCGGTTTTTTGACACAAAAATACATTCCATGTATTTTCTTCAGCAGTACTTATATTAAAAATATATTGTTATAAAAAAACACTTGTATAGTGTTTTAACAGTACTTATAATAAAAATAGTACTGTAAATAAGCTGTTTCCATCTAAAACAAACAACTTCGTATTTGATCAGATTACTTAGAGACGATTACTTAATTATTTTTGAGGACTGCTAAAAGTATGGTATACTCACTGGAACAGTGGAATGGACCGAAAATAATGTATATTTATTTTAGGTCGAGGTACAATCACAATTTCTTAAAAATGTAATCATATTTTTGGAGACAAAAATATCCAACCCTGGAGTACTCCCGTAGTTCACCAAACTAGGTTGAGATAGTGTGCATAATTAATTATGATATTGTATGTGCCAGGAAATTTCATCATGTGAAGTTAAAGTCTAAAAGTCTTTATATAAATGTTTAGTAAAGAATATTGCTGGAGAAAACATAAATTTACAATTACGCCAGACAGATCGTGACTTGCTTATGGTACTTGGCACATATAGGGGTTTCAAAAGTGGAGTGAAAATATTCCACCACTTCTCCACCATACACCACGTGCCTGACACCTTCAGTTTCCATACGTGCCTAACTTTCACAATGGTGCATATTCATAGATATGTAACAGTGTTACTGTTATTATTAGTTCAATTCTTGACGGTATGTATTTTTCGTGATGGTGTTCATTACTGTTTTATTTTTAAAAGCTACACATCACTTAGTTTTTTTTAAATGTTATATTTCACCAGAGGACGTGCGTAAATGTGGGAAAACCATGACGCCTTACAAAAATGAAACAAACGCTCAAAACATGGAAGGCCTAGCGGCTAATATGACAAACCTGAGTCTGAGATTAAAGATTACTATGGATCAGACTTTGAAATCCGGGATGACGTCATATTGGGCGATAGATGCTTCGCTTAGGTTATTCGGAACCTTTCCTTGGGATAGAGCATCCCAGTACATACCCAATGACTTTGTCAGGTATCAAGCTGCCCGAGGACTGGTCCAAGGAAACCAGTACTACGGTTTTAAGAAAAACAATTTTTTATCAAAATTTATATAGTATATATTCAAATATTTTCATTGATCAAATCATTTGTTAAATGTTTTTAAAGATATATGATCTATTAATTAATTTATATTAAAAAAAAAACTATTTATATTATTAAATGTTTGAAAATGGCTTCAGATTCTATAGCCGAAATATAACATTTTTAAAAAAACTAAGTGATGTGTAGCTTTATTATTAGTTGTTTGTGGATAGGTAATAATTATTTAATTTCATCCTTTTAACATTGTGTTGATAAAATCAATGAATCGACACATAAGGACTACGCAGCCAGCTCATGCCCCTTCCCGTTCATCCATGTTCTATTCATGGAACAATATGTTTTGGTAAATGTTCCTTGAGTCAAGATATTCTTGCTAAATTATATTCCTGAGTAAGGAAATTGTATAAAGGAAAAATTAGAAAAAGAAGGACGCATTCTGCCTCTAGGATCCAGTAGATAAGAATGGAAAAGTTGAAACCAGTTTAACAGTTTTAAGCGCCATGAGGCCCAAATGTGTGTATCATGCACGCTGTCACTAAATATTAGTTTGGACACATTTGGACCTCACTTATAATGGTTTTAAACGATGAAATAGATAGGGGTTTTAATCGTGGCTTTGGGTGACATCCTTCTGGGTTTGGTTTAGGAGCTACGAAATTTTAAAATATGACAATATATCAAAGTTTTCGACCATACACATACACAGCTGTTACATAAAAACAACCATGTGGTAATATTTTTATATGGTTTATATCCATTATATATGATAGTGATTTTAATAATATGATAATACACATGATTTTTATCCTTGTAATGACATTTTGTTATCACAGGTTGGCTAAACTAACAAGAAGTCGAATGAAAAAAAACATATGTTGTTTGTAGACTAGCCTCTAACTTGCTGTTGATGTGTGTGCCAATACTGCTGTTGATTGAAAGTGAATGTTAGTGCTAATTTGAAATGGAGTGGAGTGAGGCAAAGATTGACAATGGGCTATTCGGTCTTTATGATAGGGATGCTGACCCGGAATGTATTATCAGCGATGAAGAGACTACTGATAGTGAGGAACCAATTCAACACAACAGAGGTAGGCGTCTTCAAACTGTTACTAGTATGAGTGGTAGACTTCATCTATCTGACAGTGACGAATCCGTAAGGAATCGTAATAATTCACCTCAATCATTACAACCAAATAATCCTATTGCACCAATAAATATGGCTTGGGGACGTGTTGGGAGTTAACTCTGATGTTGTTGACACTACGTCTGATTACTGTAACCCCTTTGATTACTTCAAGCTATTTGTAACAAGTGACGTAATAGATATGTTAGTATTAGAAACAACCCATTACGCAGCACAGCAAATTGAAGCAAATGTACATAGCTCTTATGCTAGAATTAAGAAATGGGTTGACAGGACACCACTGAAATATATCAGAAGTTTTTAAGCCTGATATTGTGGATGGGGTTGTTACGATTGCTATCAATTAATGATTACTGGAGTGAAAATAAATTGTACTCTACTAATTTCCCCTCAGAAATGTCTAAGAACAATTCGAAATTATGTTAAATATGTTTCATTGTGCAGACAACACTGTGGCTAATCCAGCCAACAGACTAGCCAAGATAACAATCTATTACAGTCTCATGTTGAAAACTTTCAGCAAGTATTGATTCCCAATAAAAGTGTATGCATTGATGAAAGCATCGTACCCTTTCTTGGTAGAGTGATATTTCGACAATACCTCAAAAATAAAGCGCACCGATACGGTGTCAAAATATTAAAACTTTGTACAAAAGACTGTTACACGCTACAGTACAAAGTGTATGATCGAAAAAAATCCAATTGTAGGTAATCCTGTTTCAGAACATGTAGTAGTGGAGCTTATGGCTCATAACTTGGATTCTGGAAGAACTGTATATGCCGATAATTGGTACAATAATCGAAACACCACTTAGTGGGAGCCCTCAGGAAAGTCCTAGAAAATAATCCACCTGAGGTAATAAAACGCAAATAAAAAAAAAATGATATATCAGCTCAGTAAAACGATAAGCATGTAGTCATACTTAAATGGAAACAAACGTGGTGTTCTTATGATAACAACCAAACATGTTAATAAAATGAGAACAATCACAGTGTGCAATATGTTTGTATGACAAACCTGTAGCAGTTATGGACTACTATGCAGGTAAATCATACATAGACCCGATAGTCAGATGGGTGCGTACTCTAACTGTGTCCTAAAGACAGTAAAATGGTAGAGAAAAGTGGCCTTTGACTTACTTCTGAATGGTTTTATTGTTAATGCGTGAACCATATATAAAACTGTAACTAAAAAACATATACTATTACCACTTTCAAGGAAGACATTGTAAAAATGTGTATTTATACACCCAGTCCAGAAGGAGGTCTATTTGTTGGTTGCAAACAAAAACGCGTCAGATGTCCGTCGTGTTACAAGAGTTCCCGTGAATTTGGACGAAGATTGGCACAAAAAAATCTGTACTAAATTTAGCCATTGTGGAGTTCCTGTGTGCTAAGAATGTTTTGTTATAAACCATGTTGCCAAACAGAAATCAAAGTGAATTTGTACCTAAAAACCTCTGAACTGAATAATTGTAGTTTTTATTTTGTTCTGACTGTTATAAATCAAAGTTTTATCCCTGAAGTTTGGTTGTATTATCCTCCTTTTTGCTGATACATCATATTGTAATATAATTTTACTAAGCCCTAAGTACTTATTTTTTCACTATTTAGTATTATATTTGAATTAATATTTCCTAAACTAAACTTGAGGTCCACTTATTGGTATCAGTGAGACCCATAAATAGGTTTCGTGGCTCCATCGTAGACCTACTTTTTGGGTCTATGCCACCAGGCCATGAGAACGACTCTTGGGAATGTCTTAGAAATTGAGATTTTTCACATAAATTAAACTTAACTATTGATATTTATATAGGATTATGTAGTGTCGTCTACATAATTTCCTATGCCTTAGAGATTGTATGCTATCAAGCTATTAGAGAGTTATAATCCAACCTCGCTTTGCTTACAACGGTTTGTTTCAAAACCAATTACAATCTGTATGTGCTTCAGAAGGTGTTATCTAGTTGGTCACGAACACTTCGTGCTTTCTCCTTCAGAGTGATTTAGGCTCGTCAAGCTAGCCGCCAACGCCAGAACACAGCTTCTACTCACTTGCCCCATTGTCACCACCAGGCAAGACCTCGTGCCGCGTCCCTGTCCCAGCCACGTCCATATATCTATCTTCTAACCAATCGAATTGGAAAGATGGCCGCCATAGACCCCGCACCCTCAACCTCGACCTCGATCAGTCCAGCTCCACTCACCAATCCAGAGTTAAAACTCCAGTTCGGACGCCTCAACAGCACCAGACGAAGGATAGATGTGACGGTAAACCCAGGCGCCCTTACCCGCGTCCTTAATGCCGAATACCAGGCTGCACTATCTACTCTTGGAGGACCTTTAGTTCCTGATATAACTCAGGCCCAGTACCTTCAGATGTCCCGTACCCTCATCCTTAAGAGGCTCCAAGATGTCCACGAGTACCAGGTCGGTACCCCCACCAACCCCGTGATACGTCTATCATGCGGAATGGAAGTACCTCGGTGCACAGCTGATTTGCTATATGCACTCGGTCCCTACTTCTGTGACACAAATGGTAAGCAATACCATTTGACCTTTCCACCTGCGCCCACTACGAACCCTCCCGCATGGTATACACTCGACGCCGCCATACTGGCGAACTATCGTGTCTTCGTCGACATGGTTAAAACCAGATATGAAGTCGCGCCCTTCCCCAAGATGAGTGATATGAACGGACACCCGCTCATGTTCAGCGTAGGTGCCGAAGCGAACGGTCTCAAACTGATCCGTGCTTCACTCAATCTGTTTGTTGTAATTCATTACCAGATTAAAAACTGCGAGTAAAACAGTCTCGTAAAAATATTTTGTAAACTCAAGCTAACAATCTAAATTATTATTAATGATAAGAAGCAAGAAAAACCAAATTTTCATCAAATATGGGGGTTTTATAAAATGTGTGGCCAGAATGGCCAAATGGCTAAAAACATTGTGGCGATTAACCTGTTAAGATCAATAGTCTAACCATTTTATTGATATTAGGTGTGATAGTCAGATATTAAATTAAATAGATATTTCATACTAGAACATTTCCATCCTCTATTTATTATATAAAGTTATAGTTATTTATGAGTAAATAGAAACTACCTTTTTTTACAGTGAGAGACATATATATCTTTATTCACTAAGCTGAAATTATTGTCATGAAATTTATAATCTGTCACAGTAGTCAAATCTGTTTCTTTACTCGAAAACACATTTCATTACATTTTCGAGTTGTAATTAAGATATTATCAAGCTTTACTTTTCAAGATATTACACAGCATTTTACATTTTTTTCTAACACGGTTTTTTATTAAATTAGTCTTTTACAATGAAATTGTTTTTTGGACCTAATGCTTTCACTTACTATTGTTTTTAATATTAACATAGTAATAAAATATTAGTTATTATAAAAATATAAATAAAATAAATAATCTTACGAGTTGTTTGTTGATATGTTAGAATAAATAACTTCAACAGTATACGTTTCCCTCGTTACGAATGTACATTCTCCCATGTACATTCTCAGGATTCTCAATTCCTCTGCCTCCGAGCAAGTAGGAATTCATAGTCTGGCCAGTAATTTGGAATAAGAGCATACCTTGTAAATATTTATTAGAGAAAATACTATTCACGTTTCTAGAATAACTTAGCCTTCAGTTCTGTTTACGAGCTATTTGTTAACTATTTTAATTAGTCTCATCTAACATTACTTTAAATGTATGAAAGAAAAAAACACAAATTTCGGGATTTAACTCAATAATATAGAGTTTTATTGTAATGCCACGACTAGGCTGTCTATTGTATTTCTATACCTGTGACAACTACTATTTTGATATTTAATCATTACTAAATTACTGTGATTGTTATATTGTTCAGTTATTATTTATAGCAACAGCCAAGGAACTTGTGAGTTCCATAAGATTTGGAATCCATTTTACGTGTACAAAGCTAAATGCATCAACAAGATCGTTAATATATAGTATTATAAAAGTGTTTTATATATACACATGTGTACTGTCCAGACGCGTGTTTTGGTCTCACGATAAAAGATATTGTGATTGACTGACTTTAGTCATTAAAATTGAATTAAAGTAATTTCATTCACAACAGGACTTTTTAAGTTCGATCAAGACTTTTTTACGTACTGAAATAATATCAGTTAAGATATTCTATACAATGAATGTTATCTACGAAAAGGAATGACAGTGACAACATTCTTCCCAATTGGGATGAAAAATATCCTTTAAAATATAAATAGATTTCAGAAATATAAATGGTATATAGCTGCTTTAGGTGTGAAATACTGTTTCATACACATTAATATTCACATTGGACAAGCAGATTTGGTCAGTATTCACGCTCACAAAATCACACATCCAGGCGAAACGTATTTGAACACTTCAGGAATTTAATTCTGATCAGTTTTATAACAGGATTTCTCGTTGTACTTTAGATATATACATATAATATTATATGAGTATACATACACAATAATTAAAGTATTAGTTGATATTTAGTATTTGTTATTTATGGGAATTTGGATCAAATAAAACCCAGCTAACTATCACAAATAGATTATTAATGTATAAAGGTCTGTTGCTAAACAGCATTTATGAAACATACCTCACAGTTGACTGGATGTTTCCTTCATGATAGTCGTAAATGAGAACAGTCAATTACTATAAACTCATATAATATAAAATTATTTAAGGCAAATCATTTATGCAATATAACACAGAATTTAACTAAACATTTGCTTATTTCAGTAGACACATGATACCGAACTAACTTTTATAGTGGATAACATATTTTTAGATTTACTTTGCAAGTAGCAGTCACAAATTATAAGGCTACAGATGCCTAAATTTTGCGGTGCTAAACAATCTGCTACAAACATATCATGCAGAGTCATATACGAGGTTACTGAGCATTGTGCGAAAATTTATTAATGTATCGCAACATGTACCTCAAGGAAGACGTAAAAATGTGTATTTATACACCCAGTCCAGGAACAAGCCACCCTGAACCATTATCTTATTTGTTGTTTGCAAAACAACAGATGTCCGTCATGTTACAAGAAGAGTTCCCGTGAACTTGGATGAAGATTGGCACAAAAAAATGCCAAAATGACAACAACCCTCTTTGGCTCTTTGACACTCTTCGTGTGTCTTTAATAAAACAGGAATAATAAAAATTCGCATTTGAGTGTATGTATCATCACTATACAGAGCAAAGACAGAAGCAAACAAAATGACCCCACTTATGATTACATACAAACATGACAACCTAAGCGATACTCTTATGGAGCTAAATGGTTGCTCTGAACAGGCATCCTGTATCAGTATGTCATATATACACACGTACTTTAATTTGGGTGAATCATGCTTGGCTACATTATTGGCCTGTTAGAAAATTATTCTACCATCAAATTATAAGGGATTATGAGCCTTTGATACTGTCGGAGGGGAAATCTGGATTGCTAGGAATGCAGGAGATAGCAAGTTCAAGGGACTTGTGACTGCCTAGAGAGAGGCTGCTACAATGATCAGACTACTGGACCAAGTGGAACATCTGGTATCATATATAACTTATTAAGACACTTCTTGCAAGGAAAATAATCGCAGATATTGGATCCATTACTGTGTTTACTATTAGATTTAAGTTTGTATATATGTTTTATGATTCATCCTGTTTGCTTAAGTGTCTGTTTTATATGAACTTGTTTGCTTTGTTATTTCATTTGACTTGATATACTTTTATACAGGAATTAATGTTTTAAAATTTCTTGTCATTTTTAATGTTGACTTTAGACTTCAGTAAGGTTACTTTGTGGCTCCTATTTTCAGGGAGTGTTACGTATGTTTGTAATTCATTACCAGATTAAAAACTGCGAGTAAAACAGTCTCGTAAAAATATTTTTTTAACTCAAGCTAACAATCTCAATTATTATTCACTAGCAAACAATGGAACTTAGTAATGTTATTTTCAGTAATATTGTTTTTACTATAGAGAAAAAGTACTATTATTATAAATTGTACAAACACATTCGATAATTGGATTTAAAAATGAATCCAATATAGGAACACATTATTTAACTTGTAAGTAACCTACACCATCGCCACTGCGTCGAAAACAGAAAAACAAAAACACGCGAAATTCATAAATATAGTAAAATAAGGTATCATACTGTACCTATCTCTTTTTTCTACATTCTAACAAGACTCGTCAGCACTAGTCCTTGTTATTTGTGCGCTCTTTTCATTAATAAAGAATGTATTTTTATTTCAAAAGTAAAAAACAAGAAATGAATGAAAAGCCTACTTCTTAAAATTTGTTATCTGTAGATAGGTAGGCTTGTTCTTGCCAAAGCAAGAATCGACTAATGAATAAGCTACTGAAAGTAGCGAATACGATACTGAAAATGTATCTTATTTACTACGACAGAACATAAATGAGTTGAAAAGAAATTATTTTTACTTACTAACATAGTGTATATAGTTTCGTTCATTTTTGGATACCACAATCATATAACAAGAACAATCTTCAATATTTGTTAAATAAGTTATATGACATTAAAATGATTGAAAGTTCATGAGCTTTGTTCACATTTCCCTGAACGCGTTCAGTTCTCATTCTGCTCAATGAGACACGCAGAAGTTCATGAGTCAGTTCTAATTATTCTGAATGAGACACGAGGAAGTTCATGGTTAGTTCTCATTCTTCTCAATGGGACATGAGGAAGTTGAGGGTGTTTGAGTGAACAAGAAAATCTTCTGTTCAGTAATTGAAGAGTTAATATTAATTGCAGTTACTTAAACCAGAATCAAGGGTTAAATTAATTATTGGGCTTGGTTAAGCGAAGAGAGTACGCTTAATAGAAAGTTAAGCTTATTGATTTCAAATGCTTGTCTGTGAAATTTATTTTTCCACGATACAATAGAACTTTCTGTGCTGGCATGATATATATTGTTTTAAGGTGCATTCACTGCAATACTTCTCTCCATACCCATATTGGCCTTAGGCCTTACACATTGTTTTAGATCGTTCATTTTTCTTATTCTGAAATTTAAATATACGATAACAATACGGAATCCATAAAAAACTTATATAGACATTTTTGAAAATATTGAAATCTTTATGTTTTATGTAATGTCAGATGGAGTCTCATGGTGTTGCACTCAAAGCTCTTGTGAATGACTTTCTGAGTTAAAATTTTCTTGCTATTTTCCGCAGTATATATAATAGACCTAGAAGTATTTAATAATAAGTTAAGAAATATTATATTTTAAGATCCAACTGAACCTGTAGAGATTGAAAACGTTGGTAAGGCGAAGGAAGGGGGTGAAATATTAAGGAACCAACTAATCTCTACAAAAAGTTTTATGACACCACGTTCCAGATGACCATTGTGTCACCTAGCTTAGCCCCTATTTTCAAGGATATCATTTTCATTCGATATGGGATACTCACTGGTAAAAACGTTATTTCCTCAAATCCAAACCGATTTTAAAATTTGGAAGTGGGAGCGGTCGCTTTATAGTTCTTGGAATTTTGTACGCGGCAAGATCGCTGGCGGGAATAGGAGGGGGACACACAAGAGGGGGTGGGCAAGATCGCTTCGTCAGAGCTAGTTAAGTTGTGAGTTGTAGATCAAATGCAGTGTTTCTTAACCAAAAGGATGCATTTTATCGAGCGTAAAGTATTATCGTTTGTTTGTGTAGTTTACATTTAATATTTCGTGTTCTAATGAAGAAGAGGCATTACTGTTGCTTGCTATGAGCGATGATGAAAAGCCTAGAAAAACGTGGATACATAACATAAATAAAGGCTTCAATTTGGAGAGAGTATCACATGCTCATGCCTCAGTTCATAAATAATCATCAAAGACTATATATTATAACGCATCAGGAATACTTTGACGAGTTGTTGTATTCCATTGCCGATGTTATTCATGACCGTCTCTAGTAAAGACCACGGTGTAAGAAAACTGGCAACAGCGCATTCAGGTCCTTCTGCCTGCCCGTCTCACTACAGTCGTACAGTAGCATGGCACGAGCTCCTCCACTCAGTGACTTATGATATTTGAATCGCCCGGTAAGTGTTTTAAACATAATACGTTATTTATAGTTATGTGTAATAATGCTTTACAGTCATGTGTAATAAAAAACTTTCTTGTGTGGCTAAATATGTGGGGAACACAGAATAAAAATATGTTTAAACGCTGGACTAACCTCGGAAACACGTACATCTTTGTATCATTGTAATCATGTATATATTGTATAGAAACAACTGGTGATTTGTATGTACTTACTGGTAAATTACGGACAGATAACCCTGAATCCAGATGTGGTCATTACAGACAATTAGCTGGTGAAAACTAAAATATCAGCGTCAATCAAGTCTTTTAGGCAGAGAAATTATGAAAGTCAAAAGTGTTCTAGGTTTGCATTTAGCATGAGCAAGGTACGGCCAGATTACGTTTTCACCTAAAATACTTGGATCTACCAACAGTAAACCAGTAGACACTAAGAATACTGAACATGCAGATGGATATATTTATAATGGTTTAGAGGAAAATTACTTAGACCAAATATCGTTTGATAAATCTGGTTTTCCTTGTGTATGCTGGTACATTGCACATAAAATTGTGCATGAGATAGATTGTACATATTGTTTAGGACTTATAAAAAACAGATACAACAGTGATTACTATTTCAAATTAATAAACAGAGAAGGGTTATCTGTACCGTCAGATTTAGTTATGTAGATATAAGGATACATGTGGTTGGAATATTTCAACTGTTAATAAGCACGAAATATGAACCACAATTTTTGTAATCATCCAACAAAGACGCATAGTTCTTAAGTTAAGTAAAGAAGCAATTTGTTCAAATGAGGTACTTGTAAAAACATGTGAATCAGCATGTTTATGTGGGAAAACATTAAAATATTGTTGAAAATATAATTTTCAGAATGGCAAATACACTTTAAAAATCTATTATGAAAAGAAAAATGAGCAGTTAAGCCTTCGAGTCTAAAAGAAAACGTACAAATCTTTGAGAGAAAATAACTTTTGTGTCAAATATTACAAAATAGATATTTTTCATCATTATATAAAGTTTGTATTGATTTATCCTAGCCATTCTTAGTCTTTAAACTAGACAAAATCAAATTAACATTTAGCTTGCATCGTATTGATAGAACGATCTTCAAAATGGAAGAGAATAAATATAAACTATTCTGTTATAACAATACAAACAGTTGAAATAACTTAAACCCGTGTGGCTTTTGGCGGACGAGAGCGCAGTAGCAGCGGTAAAGAAGCGTTGGGTAGGACGTCGCTCTGCTCCAAATCCGACGTTGCCATGTAACTGGTCGCGGCCTTTACTAGAGACGGCCATGTGTTATAGCAAAGGAAAATATTAATTTTCTAGAAGTGATAACTCCTAAGGAACGATTGGCAATAACTTAAAGGCAAGGTGTACGTATGTTATTGTATAGGCTGTACATTTATACCTATTAAAACTATTCAACGTTAATTTAATTTTCGATAAGACATTGGTCATAAATGTCACTTTCAAACTCTACTAAAATGTTAGAATAAAAGCCTATCCACCTTGAAGAAGAATGCAAGCGATCACAAATCCAAATAACTGAGTTTAGTAGCGGCGTAGCCAAAAAATGTTTATTTAGACCAACATTCAATGAAAACAGCTCAACCCAAGGCTTATATACAAGAGGTTGACTCATACAACTATGGATCAGTATCGCGGAAGTAGCATTTATTTATGTCACAGGCTGGTCTCGGCTGTGAGTTTTATATATCTTTACTGATGCAAAAGAACAAACCACAACGATGAAAAAACATCTAATATTCAAACTCTTGCTAACACCCATTCTGTATTATTTTATTGTGAGTACAATTTTGTTTTTAATTGAGAATTCATACGATTATTATTGTAAAATGCCTGTAGACAAGTGTGCTGTTTCAGTTTGTAATGATACCTATGTAAAAACAGTAAAATACCAGAAATTTAATTAATTCTAATATATTCTTGGAAACAACACAATAATGGCTTTTAGTATGTAATTGTAATTCTTGAGCGTGCTATGATCTAGGCACAGAGCACGTAAATACATACTCTGTGGTTGGAGATCCGTCTCTGACGTCACAACTCAGCTGATGTAGACCATACATAATATGGTCATATTTATGAGTTAGGCAACCTGTTATGTCTTATAGGAGCATTGAGTTCAAACAGTCTTAAAATAACGTTTTTAAGCGCAAGGGGATTCGCTACTGAAAAGGGTTTACATTTTTATTAGGTAAAAAAACTTATCATAATATTGTTTTCCTATTGTGGTATGATGTAAAATAAATATATAAAAATATAAGTTTTCTTCCAAATAAAATTTATCTAGACATCTAGTTATACTTAAATATTTGGAAAATGCTATTTTGAATACTTGGTAAACATTTCAGCTATGTATCTTGAGTAGTTTTTGACTTGTATGAAATTTTACCTTCAAAAACATGAAATTTCCCATTTACGGAAAACAGCTTTTGAATGAAACCTTGTACTATAACTATGGAAATAAAGCAAACACCAATTTGATAATGGCTAAATATAGTTTTTATTATTACATTACATCTGTACATGCATATTATGGTGTAATAAAGGAAACAATTAACAAGAGAAAAATTATGTAAATTTTTTTACAGCATTAAAGTTATAAGTGTTTGTCCTGGATTCTGAATTTATTAACCATAAGTCGGGCCTTCTTTTTCAATTGTTTATCTTTCTTCTTCTATCTGTGCCTGCTTGAACTTTTCTTCTATATTCTGTGAATTTCATCTTTTTCCGGGTTTGTGCAAGTTATAGTCTCTTCTAATCAAACAACTTCCAAAATTTTCCTGTGGAACCACCAGGACTTAGGCCCACGGATCACGAATGGGTTTTCTAATCCAAAGCTTATTAGATGTAATAGGCCTAAACGTGTCTATTTCTGAGAGAGAGTCCTTAAATTTATCACCAGATTCCATTTCTACACTTACTAATTGTAAGGGGTTTACTTTATAGCTTTTAAAAAGGTTTTGCTTATTTCAAAGAGTGATATTCTGTTTTCTTTTCCTCACGCTTCCCACATATATTGATTTAGTCTTCTAAACAATAATAATTTACTCTCAATTCATTCGCTACAAAAACTAAACAGCAGATGTAAATTTGACTGTGAGTTTATTGTATTGAACATATTTAGGTTTCAGCTGTTTCACTGACAGCTACTGCACACAGTTTTTTTTCTTGTGTATATAGAATACAAAAGTGAAATATATAGAAGAGGCTTTTATAAACATAACCATTTGTAAATAATGGGAGATATTTTTATATAATAAGCTAAAGCAATTGTCTAGAATTTTCCATATCATGCAAGTTGTAGTAACTTAGTAAAAACGGACTAAGTAATGAAAAAATATTTAAATACATTATATATTGTATTTTTCTGATGTATTAAAACCCAATGCACAATTGGCAAATGACAATGCAATAATTGACAAACTTTTTTTTCATTTTTCATGACTTTTACCAATTTTTAGTATCGAATCTTCAAGAAAATAAATTCAGTTCGGGGGGATATAAACACTTCAACAAAATTCAGAATGTTCAGATTTTTTTAAATAGAGACTAAAATAAAATTAATAACCTGATTTTAAATTTCAACAAACCACATTGTCTTTCTCATTTAAGGTAACATTGTTTACTCACAAATATATTACTGGACTTACGTAGTCCCTTTCTACCTTCAGTGTTCCTCCAACGGGAGTCACTTACCTGCATTTATAAGGATTTATTTAAGGTTGATAAACAGTAATATTTAAAAACTCCCATTGATTGCAGGTAATTAAACACCAAAAGAAATTGGTGGATTCGTTTTACGACGTGCGTGTTCTTAATAACATGAATTTTCATAAATTATGTCAAATATGATAATTTTTTTAAAGAAATGGTTTTTAGCATTTTTAATTCTTTCAGACTGGAATGGAAAACTGCTGCGAACCAACTCCAGAGTTGACTGTTCAAAGGAGAATTGTTTGATTGCGAATACATCTAACAGAGCTAAACACTATAACATTTATACTGTCATATGAATGAGTCCCTAGCGAGTCATTTTGGTGTTAAGGGATCAAAGAGGTCACAACCGACCAGTATTACATAGTTCTACACCCTCTGAGACATTTGAATTCTTTAATATCATTCTAATTCATAGAAACTATAAGATATATCCTATATTTACTTATCCCTCTGATAAGTTTTTGAGTTGAATAACTGGATTAATTGTTATATCTATTTTTTTTAACTGTGTCTTAATTTTTTAAAGAGCTAAATCATAAGTTTTTCTCAACAAAAATGCATTAAAAAACAAATTAACTGTCTCACATGGCTAATTTTCATATTTAAGTTTCCAAGATTTCCCCCCTCCAAATTTATACTTCACAAAAATTAATTCAAAAAATATTTAATATACATACAAATAATAACTTGATTAGAAATTAAATATTATGCTACTAAGAGCCTAAGAAATTCAAGATAAAAACAGAAGACATTGTTTCTCAAATATAACGTAGAGAAGCAACTCAAAAGGTGGTACTTTATTAAATAATTCTAAAATCACTTGAATGTTTATATTTACTTTGACTACCTTAATTATAATTAGGTAATTCATAAAGATTTTTGCAAAGAAATGTCTTTTTATGCAAAAGTAATTTTATTAAATAAATATGGTGCCAAATATTCAAAGGAATGTTTGTAAAGAAATGAAACGGGGTTGGATACTTGCGTTTTATCAGTTTTTGAATATTTACCAAAATACCCTACAACCATTGTTGCTTGTAAATATTTAGACCCCTTTCATACATACAATAGTCTACGAACAAGAATTATGAATCAGAAGATCAGAGCAAGACTTGATTCACGCTTTGATTTCCGTGAAATTTAAAACTGTATATGGAAAATCTTATGTCCATAGAGATTTGTAAAGTCTGAAACATCAATACGTACATGGTTAATTGTCAATGAATGATGTCACGTTACAGGTAAAAATATAAACCACTAGGATAAGATAAAGCATTGTATTCAATAACTACACTTAGAACAAAGCAACAATACCCTCATAAAGTTATACTGATAAGTAAAGAATTATGTATTGAAAACTTTAGCCCCGTTTAAAGTTGAACATAACTTCTATAAAATCTTCTTTACTATATACACACTTTTGAAAAGAAGTCTTTAAATCTATTTGGATGTTTGGAGTTTATTTAAGGACTCTATAGTTCCCCATATTATTCTCAGTTCTTATATAATCTGTGACGTCTTCTATTTTGACAGTTAAATTCAGGCATAGTTAATTTTCCTACACAAAGTGCAATTTGCACAAAACGGAGTTATTACTTTCATCCCGTAGTAAAACAAGGATAAACAGCTAGTTCAATAAACGACGTGTTCTGGTGACATAGTACTCATATTAGTATAAAGTATTGTTAGTCCTCATAGTCATAGTGTTACAATGCTTGTGACATTTGATTAATATACAATGTCTTGTGTCAGATGAGCCCCGAGAGAGGCCTTGTAAGTCCTATGCAACTCCCTTAGTCATGTTCTCTCTCGCCCAAGAGATTGTCTCTTAGATCCTTTGAGAAATGTCAGCACATTAATATACAACGTTTATCTCAATCTAGAATACGAGGCATTCGGTTGGAATTCTCGTTATTTTTATTAAGAGGTGTAATTTTTATTAAAGATGTGCATGTGATCTTTACTAAGCATAAATCACATGCATATAGCATGTTTATTATTTTAATATTATAAACAAAAAAACGTAGATAAGTTAATTTTGACCGTGTTAACTATAAACAATACGAATCAACGATAACCGATAGAATCAAATAAGGAATAATATCATCTGCCCTTTAAATCATTATTAAAAAATAAATAACTATATCATTAACGTCATAGAAAAAAATTGAATTTATTAATGTTGAGGGCGCATATTCTCGGTTATGATATGTTGATAGTGTCTAACCTATTTACATATTTCAATCGGTTATTTGGAAAGGCAAAGTAAATGTTCTATATACATGAAAGTATATCTTCACGAAAAAATCAGAAAAATTGTTTTTAAATAACCTTTTTAGTTTAGATTTCTAGTACTAAGTGTTATTACCTGATTATATAAGCTTACACATTCTTTTTAATGCTTAACTTACAGTTCACATTAACAAAAAAATACTGATCCCTAATAATTCTCGATTGAAATTAATACTAAAAACATTCGAATGAAAATAACATCTGAGGTAACATATACAATTTTTCAACAACAATACTCAGCAGGACACAAGAACAGTTACAACCAAACGTAGCAAATTAGTACAGGAGCTAGGTGGGGGGGGGGGGGAGGTGAGCACCCACTTTTTAGCTTAACGAAATTTTCTATTTGATTTACGATTAGGACCACTTAGGTGAACATAAAATCACATGTTGCCACCTCCCTGTATGGTCGACAACCTGGGGGGGGGGGGGGCATCACGAAAATAACAGTTCAAGAATCCGTCTATAACGGAAATAGATACAGGTTGGTTTAAGAGTAAAATAATATTTTCTGACATAATTATACGTATTTTTAAATTTTTGTTCATTTTAAAACCAAGACACTCTAAAGTCATTTCAGTTATGACTTGAAAATAATAACTTTAACCTCTTTCCAACAGAACCTTACAACAAATAGTATTTTATACGTATACCGTACACAATGACCATAACTTAATTATAGATACTTCACGTTCATCATGCATTATCTAAATATGATGAAAGAAAGTGGAGTAGTCCAAATTATCATTCGAAAACAGATTGTTATTTATTTGATATCATGAAATTAAAAAACAAAGTCTTGCAATAAAAACAACATAATAAATTACTATTACAAAATAAATAACTTATCCTTTTTAGTTTATTCTTTTGTGAGTTTATTCATTACTCCGAACTGAGTCAAGTTCAGAGCCTCAACAAAAGTGATCGACAATGTTTTCCTGTAGTAATATTTGGAACTTACCTACGGTTAATAATATTTGTAAATCAATAAAAAAAATTATAAATTACCCTTTGAAATAGGTAAAAATGAACTAAATTAGAGGTAAATATCCATTTATCCCTAATTAAAATTTCGAAACAATTTTCTAGGTGTTATAAGAGAATAATATTAACCTTTTTCTAGATATGTTTTTTTAAAAACTGCAGGCAAGACTTTCTACATATCAGGTTCTATTGAAGAGGAAAGTAAATTTTACGTGAAAGACTTAAACCCAAGTTTTATTCAGTGTTTTAATTGTTTTAATTTGAAAAGTAACAAAACAGCAACAAACACAAATTTTCTCCATGTAAAAAGCACGCATTGGTTACTTCTTATAATAATGCAATAAATACATTAATCTATAGCCCAGACGCATAGTTATTTGTCTTAAGGACTTCTCGTCAGATTGAAAAAATAAAAGTTACAAATAAAACGAGAATTAAGTCACAACTTAGCTTGAAAAGCCTTTCGACTCACTATTTCCAAACTATTACCAGTCCTTTATTAGTTTAGTGGTTATGATTCATCAAAATTGGTAAAAAAGGTTTTCTTTCAACGCTTGAATAAAAATAAAATCATTTAACTCATTATTCAACAAAACGCTCATCACACTTATATCTCTACGATCGGCGTTTTACTTATAAATAATGAATAGTAATATAACCATTAAATGAAAATAAATTGACTACCAAAAAAAACCTACGATGTTAGACACATTTTACTTCAACGGCAAGGTTGTATAATGTATAGGTACTATTAGGCTGCCGACTTTACATAAGTGATTTGAAAGTTTGGGACGTTGTATTTTGCCTAATTATTTTACTGGAAAAACTCGACGATTGCTTTTGTTGAGGTTCTGAACTCAGTTTGGTTCCTATCATTAAAACAGTAATAATTTACAACCTAATTTTATCTCTTTACCTAATCCCAAAGAAAAAAATATTCTTTTATGCAAACGTAATAATTGTGCCAACATATGTGCCTGTTTTAAAAACACCTTATGTTTTTTCAAAGATAATTTTTTACAGTCAATGATAACGGTGACGGGGAATCTTATATGTAATGTTAACAGCTACAGGAATGATGAAATAGACAATCGTATATAACTTATTTGTTTTACAATGAACTAAACAATTTTTTTTACATTCACCTATACTCGAATACTCACACAACAGGATGTTTTATCTACTTTAAAGTAAAGAGAATCCGTAACATACAAATACATAAAGAAAAACATACAAAAAACAGGAGGCATAAAAGAATAAACCAGCAAGGTAAATTATATTTTGTAATATTTGATATATTATTTTATTTTTAATGCAAGGCTTCGTTTATTAGTTTCATGATGTGAAATAAATATCTGCGAGTTTTATAAAGATAGTTATTACTACACCACCTACTTGTATCATATTTAGATACTGCAGGTTGAACGTGAGGTAGTCTTAATTATATGTAATTAAGTTACGGTAATCATGTACGGTATATGCATAAACATACCATTTGTATTGCTAGAAATAGGTTTAAATTATTATTTCCAAGTCATAATTGAAATAATTAAACCGTGTCATGTTGTTAAAACGGAAAAAATATGCAAATACATAACATTTGCATGTTTTTTTATAACATTAAATAAAATCGGACGGCGTTTTATTTCAACTCTACCTATTACCGTTATAGATGGGTTCTTGAACTGTTACTTTCTTGATGCCCCCCCCCCCCCCAGTTGCCGACCACACTGGTGGTGAAGATATGTGTTTTATGTTCACCTAAGTGGTCCAAACGTAAATCAAAAAGAAAATTTTCTGCAACTTAAAGTGCCTGTTCATCCCCCCCCCCCCACCTAGCTACTGTACTAGATTGCCACTTTTGGTTGTAACTGTTCCTGTGTCTTCCTGAGTAGTGCTGTTGAAAAATACTATTATTAGAAATATATTTCTAAGCTTTTAATACGACTTGTAAAGTTTCCTGGAAACCAACAATTTAGGTTTTACGTAGACTCTTTTGTTTGAAAGTAAACTACGTGTTCTTATTTTACTCGTGTATGACGTTCTGTGAACCTTAAATACTTGGAACATTTGCATTAAATAAGAAATTTAAAAAAGCATTTAATGTCCTAGCCCCTAAAGAAATTACTTATGCCTAGTACAAAACGGAAGGAATTTCAATAAGGCATCCTAAATTTTGGTAGATAAATATCTAACCAATAATACGTTTATGTGTTATGTTAAGAAAAACCTATGATACTTCAACAGACAGAAAATAATTTTATTTAACATATTAGAAGGAAAACGGACATCTTATGGACGGATATAAAAATATCAGATAAATGGGATTAAAAACAATAGGAATGGTTCAATACAAAGACCAGGACCTGTCAGAAGAACGAAAAGGGCACAAATTGAGGGAATAAGATCACCGTTCTCCTAATAGGGAAAACCATCGATCTATATAAGAGAACTGGATCGCCGACTCCCGCCGCAAGGAACAATCCCTACAGAAACGGCACGGCGCTACCCTACAACTGGTGGGACTCTGTACTAGCCGCCTCATATAGACGCGTGCTATTGTTGTGATGTTTTAGGCTACGATGGTGTGTTTCTGTACCGACTTAAAAAATGGTTCAAAATAGCTATATCTCAGCTTTTTGAAGTCGGAGTACTTGTTCACAATGATAACTTTGATGGAGCAAGTAGAAATATTAGTGCTTAGAAAATATTAGGTTGTGATTTCCCAGAAAACCCGCACTTTATATTTCAAGATATTCTAAGCAAAATATGTGCTGTTTTAGCCCCTTGCCACATTCTTAAACTGTGCTTCAATGCATTAGCTGATTGCAGATCAATTAGTTCTAAACACGGAATTACAGATTTTAAGTATATAGATAAATTAAATAAATTACAATAGAAGGAAGGTGTAAAATTTAGTAATAAGTTATCAGATAAACATTTTTTTTATCAAAATTGAAAAATGGATGTTAGAGTAGCCACTCAAACATTATCTTCAAGTGATACTAATGGTTTAGCTTTTCTGTTACACACAAAACACCGATACTTTGTTGGTTGTAACGCTACTGTCCAGGCCATTAGAGTAGTTGACCAGTTATTTGACTATCTCAACAGTAGGGAGGGATCCGCGTGGAAAACATTTCAAAATACCAATTAAGCTGCGCAATAAAATATACGATGATTCTATGTTAAGCTCAGCATATGATTATCTATCTAAATTACAAATTGATAATGTACCAATTTTTAAAACCCTTTATAGAACAGCCATTATCAGAACAGTCATAGGTAGCGCACGGTGGTTAAACATTTAACCACCCAAAAAATCTCTCTGTGCACACTTTCTAAATTTTAAGTTACAACAAAACTGTTTGGTTATATAGTATGTAGAAACCTAGAAAAGTAAAAAAAACCCACATTTTTTAGGTTCTTTTTTCTCGTATGCCCTGTAGGCTCTGGTTAAATATTTAACCACCGTGCACTTGAGCACATTGCAACTTCTTAGTGTTCAGTGGTTATATATTTAACCACCAAGGAAAAGTAAAAATAAACACATTAAAATTGTATAGTTTATTAAGAATAATTAATTAGTACAAACTTATAAAAAGACTATACATTGGTATTCTAAATATGTACATAATGTTGCAATTAAGTACAGATTTAGGCCTACCTCTTGTACGTGAAGATGATTGATCTGTATCATAAATACGTGCAGATTGTGAAGTAGATGAAGTAGGTGTAGACGTTGTAGAGTCCTGTTGAAAATTAGGTAGTCTGGAGTGATCTATAATATCGTCTGCTTCAAAGTCACCTCCGTATTCCGAGTCACTTGCCATCTCATCATCATAGACGAATCTGTCTTGTTCACTGCTTCTGAGGGTGTCAAAATCTTGAACTGATAAGACATCCTTTTTCCTTTTTTTATTGGGGATATCATCAGAGTCCATTCTGAAACAATACAAATATCGTCATATAAAGTGTAATAAGTTGCGAGCACAATCATATTTAGCTACAAACATATTTTTACCCAATAGATTATATATCATACTGGAGCCATCGGTATTAAAATTCTTTGGTAAAACAAAAAATTAATATTTTATTACAAATAATATTAGTACCATGTTTTTGAGGTACAAAATTACTGTCACAAAAACTAATATGTTACGAAAACCTTATGAACAATTCTTACAGTTTGAATAGTACAAAATGCTACTAATACAATCCTCATATAAGTACATTAAGTTAATTTGATAAAACTCTTACCTGTAAAGATTAAAAATGAGTTTTAGTTGGAAGTGTTCAACAGGTAGTGCGCTAGTGTTCTAGAAGCACGGTGGTCAGTATCTTAGCCACTTGAACGATGTATTCTTTCTGGAAGACAGAGAGACACTGCCAGAGTGAGCAAACAGATTTCCCATGATTCCTCAAGACATCAGGATTGGCTGATGACGATAAAGGTCATTTTAGCTCGACCGATCACGCAATAATGGCCCTTACTGACGGTGGTTAAAATATTAACCACCGTGCGCTACCTATGACTGTTATGAAAAACAGGTGTGCACAGAGAGTTTTAAAGGGTGGCTAAAATATTAGCCACTGTCCTATAAAGGGTTCACCCCCGGAAAACCTTTGCACTAGGTTTGCTATCTGACAATAAATTTTGTTCGCTTGTTAAGATCCACTTATAGATTTTGGATTTAAATGAAGCTTTTCACAATATCATATAGAACTGCTATTTCCTTGCATAAGATCCAGCAATGGTCACAATAACAATCTTAACGCACAACAGTTCAGGTGGGCCTGTTATACATAAACTGATGTTTTGAAACAGCCTAACTTCATCGTAGGGAAGCAACTGCCTTAAATTTGACACTATTTGTCAATATTCAGTCATGATGTTGGTGAAGATAGTCATGTGGTTAATAGTTCTACAACAACACATTTATAGGCCATTTTAGCAACAGTGATATTGGTGAAGATAGTCATGTGGGTAAGAGTTCTACAACAACACATTTATAGGCCATGTTAGCAACAGTGATGTTGGTGAAGATAGTAATGTGGTTAAGAGTTCTACAACAACACATTTATAGGCCATGTTAGCAACAGTGATGTTGGTGAAGATAGTCATGTGGTTAAGAGTTCTACAACAACACATTTATAGGCCATGTTAGCAACAGTGATATTGGTGAAGATAGTCATGTGGGTAAGAGTTCTACACCAACACATTTATAGGCCATGTTAGCAACAGTGATGTTGGTGAAGATAGTCATGTGGTTAAGAGTTCTACACCAACACATTTATAGGCCATGTTAGCAACAGTGATGTTGGTGAAGATAGTCATGTGGTTAAGAGTTCTACACCAACACATTTATAGGCCATGTTAGCAACAGTGATGTTGGTGAAGATAGTCATGTGGTTAAGAGTTCTACACCAACACATTTATAGGCCATGTTAGCAACAGGATATTGGTGAAGATAGTCATGTGGTTAAGAGTTCTACACCAACACATTTATAGGCCATGTTAGCAACAGTGATATTGGTGAATATAGTCATGTGGTTAAGAGTTATACACCAACACATTTATAGGCCATGTTAGCAACAGTGATGTTGGTGAAGATAGTCATGTGGTTAAGAGTTCTACACCAACACATTAATAGGCCATGTTAGCAACAGTGATGTTGGTGAAGATAGTCATGTGGTTAAGAGTTCTACACCAACACATTTATAGGCCGTGTTAGCAACAGTGATGTTGCTGAAGATAGTCATTTGGTTAAGAGTTCTACACCAACACATTTATAGGCCATGTTAGCAACAGTGATATTGGTGAAGATAGTCATGTGGTTAAGAAAATAAAATATATAGCTTTCATGACATGTAAAATATTTTGTCACCACATTGTTAAAAAAAAACCAATGTATTAATTGCCAACAAACAAGGGCTACGGCAAAAACTTAATACAATTATCTTGTTTAGTAACTTGTAATATGATTGCTGTAGAATAAGTTATTTGTAATAATAAGTTAAAATTATTATTACATTGTTCATTGTATATAATAAAATAATGTTAATTGTATATAAAACTTTTAGATACTATCATCTCTGTGAAAATTTTACAGTAAATAAAAATGTTTGCTCTTTATTTGCACCATTTCGTTTTGGAGTAAATAAATATCCAGGTATGTTGTATATACATTAGCATGAGAATAGGATACTATATTGCTAAAGTAGCATTTTATACTGTGCCCTGGACTCAATAACAAAATAATAACGCTAACAAAGTATGTCATATGGGATTTTCATTGTAAGACCGCCAGTGTCGTGCGGGTTGCCTAGCCGATCGGATCGTGTGTTCGACTGGCGGAAGGGTTGTTTAGCCGTCAGTCGAATGTTCTAAAAACTAGTCGAATAAAAACAGTCGTGACCTTGTGAGCCTAAACAACCAATGAGAATGACAGTCGAACTGCAAGACATTGTGCAAACACATTTGGTACTTCGGAAATAACCGAAAGCAACCGAAGTTCGCAATCATAGTCATAACAAATTTTGAAAGGGATCATCTGACAACCACTGACGGTTCATTTTTCATTGGGCTATTAATTAATGACACTTTCTGTGGAATATACAGCCTTAGTTTGTAACAATAACCACATTCCCTCATATACACTTATTCGAAAACCACTCTTTTGGTACCTGAATATGAATCCAAATGGTATATTTTACAGTAATGAATATATATCTGTAATGAATACAAATATACCTGTGTGCGTTGGTGTACCTCTGGTACAAATATCCAAATGGTAACCCCGTCCCCATAACACATACATTGACCCATCCACCCACCCTACCATATGTACAGTGATACCGACCCACCCGTCCGCCTATACAGTGGCATTGAAGAGCTGTACAAGTTGTAACATGAATAATAACTATTTTTACTTGTATTGTCATAAATGGATTGAAAATTAAATGAATAACGCACTTATTGCTCAATTAACTGTTTGTATGATCACGTATCCTCTAGAACAGTATAATTAATAATGAAACAACGATTTATTTTCAATAAAATAGTACAATATAATTACAATAAACTTATTTGAAAATAAGGCTTTGGTGAAATTTATTTGACCAATAATTTTATGATTCAAAAATGGAACTTACTTTTTGAATGGTAATTGATTTTGATACAACGAATGCCACAATAAGAATAGAAACATAATTTAATTTGGACCAATAACAATCGCCTGATTAATACCAGTTTTTTTTTGTCACGGAGTATAATAATGAACAATTTATCTATAAAGTGTTAAGTTCGGCCTAAAATTACATATACATTTATCATGAACACATTTTACAAAAATATAAATAAAATAGTTGGTAATTTCAAAGCTAAATTATTATTCAATAACAAGTAGCAAAATACAGATTTCGCTATTAAACACAAATGAAACAGTCGGTATACGTTGTTTGTTGTGGCGATAGGTAGCTCCCCCCCTCCATAGTCGATAGTCAATTTCAATCGATAGTGCACGGCACTATCAGAGAGCGTGGCAACAGCGATAAAAGTGAGGTTATGTCAACGTGGATGCCGCAAGCAAACTAGAGAACAGAACGCTAGTGTGGACGGTTTAACTGTGTTGGGGACCCATATTGAGTTGTGGTGGGAGAAACGGCGTTTAATGTCGTCGTTGTCAATTTGAGACGCAAGAGAGAGCTTCTACTTGGCTATACAGTCAGCTGTAGCGGAGCTGTCTGCTGGCTTTTGGTTTGTTTATCTTTACATGCTTATCAATAATTATTGGACCTACTGGACTTAATTAGTCTCGTCTATCTTATTTCTATGAATTTTATTTATAGTTAATTTATAGAACTAATGTACTTACAGAGACTGAAGAAACAGTTGACAAAATACTTGCAGCAAATCATTGTATTAATCATATATACAGTTAACTATTTACACAACATTTACAATTTGTTATTTATATCATATTTACAATTAAAATGTGTTGTATTCATTACATTATTTACATCAATTTTGTAGCCTGTACATCGATTTTCTTAAAGCCTGAAAATAAAATGACACATGTCAACAAATAAAATGATATTTTGTAAATGAACAACTGAATTGGGTGCAAATAAGGACCAAATGATATGTAATGAATAATGACTGTATAAATTAAAATTTAATGTGAAATGTCATGTTATCATTTCTCTTATAAATGACTTCTAATACAATTTTCTCTTTTGTCGCAGGAAATAATTGTGTGTAATACTGCAACAATTATTGCAAAGATATTAGTAATAAATAGGCCTACTAGTCTAGACTAAATATCTGATTGCGTAATGAATAAATCAATAAAATGCAAGTATAATCATCAATTTATTCCTAGATTATTCATTTAAAAATTGTTCCGACTCAAATTGATTTCTACATTCTTCTTCACTATCTGTAGCAATAGTAATTATTTTCCTAAATATACATTTTTATTTGTTTTTCAGACATGCAATTTGATATGTTTCATACCCTGGCATGTACACGTTTGTATAATATAATAGTTATGCAAATTTTTTCGTGCTGTTTACTTGATATTTATTGTTATTCTTGTTGTATAATTTGTAACGTTGTCAAATCAAATTTTTTTTGTTGTATTTTTCATTCATATTATTAATGATTCAATCTCTATATTTGTCATGTTGATTTCATTCACTTTTTTGTTCCATAACATACACCTTGAATTGGGCAAATAATATTTATAGTTACCTATCATATTCACATGTAGTCGTTGTTATTATCTGTTATCTCATTATTGTATATTATATAGTTATCTTATTTACTGTTACCTTTATTCTAATTTATACCATATATTAGTCATATATTATTAATACTAGTAATAGTTTCTATTTAACCCACACACACACAAATACATGGCATAGGCCACGTCAATTAATTAATTACAATATATGTGAATCCTTGCATTGAATAATTTGTAGACACATTATACATAAACACAACTAAATAAATAATGTGGTAATAACAGCGATAAATTTTAAAATATTTAAGACGACAGAATAAAAAGTATGGTACAAAAAAAAACAGTATTATAATTATTGCTATTTAGTGGTTTTTTGAGTTTGTCAACTTAATTTACAAAATGAAACACTTTTAATGCCTGTAGACTATGGAATATAAACTTTATTTAAATTGAAACTTTCTGATTAAAGTTAGAGTTTGAGGCCTTTAAACATAACTGACAGGAGTAAATACAGATAAGTACTTTATGTTATATTCATAATGATAGTTTTGTTTATTTATTTATTCCAACGGTGAACACCATTTTACAATATTTTGACAGTGAGATATACATGCGACAAAGATACAACATTTTACATTAGCATGCTAATAAGTGTTGAAAGATGACTTATGCCATCAAGCTAGACTTGATAATAACTTGTATAAATATTAAACAACTATGTACAACATTGATGAATACTTAAATAAATTAGACATGGCAATACTGTGTGGTTATGTGTATATGTACATTGATGGCAACATGCAATTTGTGTGCAAAGTGCAATGAACATTTAAAAGACCAACAGAAAAGTGCAATGAACATTAAAAGACCAACAGTCTTTTAGTTAGATTGATTGATTATGTATGTTTAACATTCTTTAAAGATAGTGATAAGGAATTAATTGATTGTAAAAGACCAACAGTCTTTTAGTTAGATTGATTGATTATGTATGTTTAACATTCTTTAAAGATAGTGATAAGGAAATAATTGATTATAATACTTACTGATTAATTATAACACTTATAATACTACAGAACGCTAGTGTGGACGAAAACAATTGTTATCTATAAAGCAGACGACATCACTCACTCATCCATCAATTCCCGCCATAGGGTTGGAGGGGCCCCTCCCCTCCAACCCCCACCACAACTCAATATGGGTCCCCAACACAGTTAAACCGTCCACACTAGCGTTCTGTAACTAGAGATGGGCAAAAATTTACGCAACGGTTGTTTTGCAACGGTTGCGGGCCGACGACGGTTGCAGCTTACAACGGTTGCGGATAAACCCCAGTTGCAGCTGCAACTATGTCGTCGATCGTACCGTGATCTGAAACTGAAACCGATCAGACAACCCAGCTGAAACTGAACTACTGAGTTTACGCTGCAGCTGCAGCTGAATCAACTTGCGCGCGCAGCTACGTATAGCCAAGGCGCTTGGCCACATTCCCGCGACCCGCATACCTTCTGCTTGTTTGTTTACTTTGCAATGTTTCCCGCTCTTTTTTAATGTTTTGTTTTCATTATTCATGTAATAGTTTAAGTAACAGTAATAATCTATTGTAATCCTATGTAGGCTATAGTGTACAATTAAATATTATAAAATGTCGAAACGATCTAAATGTAGTTCAATGTGGACTTTCTTCTCAGTCACAGATGCAACTTCAAAAACATGTAAGTGTGATATTTGTGGCTTAAAAATGTCATACAGATCAACAACTTCTAATCTTAAGAATCACATAATTAGAAAGCATCCTACTGTAAATCTAAATTCTAATGGAACGTCTGGCGTATCAGTCAGTTTAAATAAACATTCTGTTGCCAGTCCCCCTTTGGAATTAGAACCCTCTTCTTTAAATACTGGAGCACATAAGAATGTCTGTGATACAACTGTTACAACAAATATGTCATTTAGTCAGACTCCTTCCACAAGCTCAATTACACCACAAACTCAACAAGAAAGCGTAACAGTTCTTAATAAAAGTAATTCATGTTCACAATCGCAAACATTAGTTAGATCACAGCAATCAAATATTGGTAGCTTCATGACAAAAAAAATCGGTGCAAGCCAAAAGAAAAAAATGGATAAATTATTACTAGGCCTTTTCACAGAAGATTTTCAGCCTTTTTCTATTGTGGAAGATAGTGGGTTTGTTAAATTTGTTACTGGTTTAAATCCATCTTATGTATTGCCACATAGAAAAACCATTTCTAAAACATTGCTGCCCGCATCATATGAAGAGTGCAAACATGTGGTTTTTAACAAAATAAAAGAAGCTACCAGTTTGTGCCTTACAACCGATTGCTGGACCTCGAGTGACAATGAAAGTTATCTTGCTGTAACAGCGCACTATGTAGATTCAGACTTCCACCTAAAGTCCTTGCTTTTAGAGTGTGCACAATTACAAGGTTCACACACAGCCAAAATGTTGGCATTTGAAATAAAAAAAGTAACAATCGACTTTGATATAACTGACAAAATAATAGCTGTTGTGTCAGATAATGGAGCTAATATTAAGGCTGCCATTTTAAATGAATTGAAGTGGAATCATGTTGCATGTTTTGCCCATACTTTGAATCTGGTAGTTCAAGATGGTTTAAAGTCTGTCAGTTTTCTTATAGATAAAATAAAATCAATTGTTTCATATTTTAAAAAAAGTACACTTGAAACAGAAAAACTGCTGAAATTCCAAAAAGATGCAGGTGAAAAATCTCCAAAAAAATTGTTGCAGGATGTACCAACTCGCTGGAACTCCGTATATTATATGGTCCAAAGGATCCATACCCTAAAGGATGCTGTTAAAAGTACTCTTGCTCTCAGCGATAAGTGTCACTTACAGTTAACAGGAGACGAATGGATAGCATGTGGTGAAATATGTCCGGTTTTAAGCCCTTTTGAAGAGGTAACCAGAAAGGTTAGTGGCGACCATTATGTGACTGGCAGCTTAGCCATTGTACTGGCTAATGGACTCATTGACGTATCCAGTAAATTGATTAAAAAGCCATTTCTTCCCATGGTGAACAAATTGACATGTGATCTCCAAAGTGGCCTGCTGCAAAGATTTGACCGAATTGAGAAAAACAAATTACTAGCATCATGCACCTTTTTAGATCCACGTTTCATGCTTCATTCATTCAGCACAGAGTACGTTAAGTTAGAAACAAAAGAGCTCATTTCAAAATTGGCTACTCATGAGTACAGTCTCCAAACAAGACAACAAAGTTCAGGACTACAAGAGACTCAAAGCGCCACACCCTTAGAAGTAGATGAACTATCAGTGTACGCATTTCTTAATAATGCTGTAAAAAAGGCAAAACCAATTGGAAGTGGAACTCCAACTTCAGCAGCTCTAATAGAAGTAAAACGATACTTGGAGGAAGATATACTTCCTCTCACCCAAGACCCATTGAAGTGGTGGCTGCAAAAACAATATACATACCCAATATTGTCCAAATTGGTTAAGGATCGCTTCCATTTGGTAGCAACCTCAGTTCCAAGTGAGCGAGTTTTTTCAAAGACAGGCCTAATTATTAATGATCGCAGGACCCGCTTATCATCATCAAAGGTGCGCCAGTTGGTTTTTCTAAATTGGAATTCTCAGCATTTGTAAATTCATCTTCTAATTAATTAATTGAGGAGACAACATTTAGTTTTTTATATTTATTTCATATAGTTCATTACTTTGTCTATAAAGTAAATTTTACAACATAATTTAAATAAGGGAGCAAAATGTTTATCATTAGTTTAATTTTAATCTGCTTTTTTAATTTTTAACATTATCATTTAATTGTGCTAGGTTAGATAATTATTATTTAGTGATTTGTCCAAAATACCCTGACATGCTGCAATGCTTGCCAAAAAAAGATTAAAGAAAGAAATTTTTAATATTTATTTTTATTGGTTCGCTTTGTATTTGTAGTTAATTAGGCCTAAACTTAATTTGAATAATGGGACATAATGTTCACTGTTCAGTATTAGTTGAACTTTAGTTAGTTTTATTTTTAACATTATTGAATAATTGTGCTAGGTTAGATAATTGTAATTTTGTGATTGTTCAAAATACTGCAACATATTACCATTATTGCCAAAAAAAGCAATACAATATGCAGGAACAAAAGTTCCTCTTTTTATATTAATTGGTTCGTTTTTTATTTGTAGTTAATTAGTCCTATACTTGATTTAAATAATGGGACAGATTGTACATTATTAGTTGAATTTACTTTTTTAATTTCATTATTGTATAATTGTGCTAGGTTAGATAATTATGTTACCATTATTGCCAAAAAAGGATCAATGAAAGTTCCTTTTTTTATATTAATTGGTTTGCTTTGTCCTTGTAGTTATTTAGGTCTATACTTTATTTAAATAATGGGCCAGAATGTTCACTGTTCAGTATTAGTTGAATTTTAGTTAGTTTTATTTTTAACATTATTGAATAATTGTGCTAGGTTAGATAATTATAATTTTGTGATTGTTCAAAATACTGCAACATATTACCATTATTGCCAAAAAAAGCAATACAATATGCAGGAACAAAAGTTCCTCTTTTTATATTAATTGGTTCGTTTTTTATTTGTAGTTAATTAGTCCTATACTTGATTTAAATAATGGGACAGATTGTACATTATTAGTTGAATTTACTTTTTTAATTTCATTATAGTATAATTGTGCTAGGTTAGATAATTATGTTACCATTATTGCCAAAAAAGGATCAATGAAAGTTCCTTTTTTTATATTAATTGGTTTGCTTTGTCCTTGTAGTTATTTAGGTCTATACTTTATTTAAATAATGGGACAGAATGTGCATTATTAGCTAAATTTTAATTTGCTTTTCTTTTAGTTTTATCACTTATTAGTTTCACTAGTATTAAATAATAAATATTTAATTGTTGTTTTTTAAATTTTTAATGCCGTAATATATTACCATCATTCCATTGCTGCCAAACAAGGGCAAATTAAAGTTGTTCTTTCATATTTTAAATAAAATAATATGCTATTACTAACATGTATATAACTATAAGTAGCAATCTGTTTTAATTTGGGTTTAAAATTTCTTTCATTTTTTTACAGTAGTATTGTTGTACTGTATTTTTTTGTTTAGTAACAATGTATAGATATTGTTAATAATTATTATCGTTTATCATGATTGATTAAAACCTTGTATAAACAAAGAATTTAGTTTTAATCAGTAATTTTGCATTTCATTAGGCCTATATCTAATACAACCTGCATTAAGCATTGAAAACATTATTTATTACTGTTATAGTAGCCTACGCGTTGCAACTATAAGCATGAAGCGGTTGTGAGAAAGAGAACAAAGCGGCAACTATGGGCTGCAGCTGACTGTGGCACTTGTGCGCGGTAGTTGTTGGCAGGTGAAAACATTGCCTCGCAACCGCTGCAGCTGCAACCATTGTTTGCAACCGTTGCGCTTCTGCAACCGCTGCAGCTGCAGCGGTTGCGGGAAATTGACAACGTATTCCATCCCTAAAGCAAACTAGCGGAGCTCTCTAGAAGCGGCTTGTACTTATAGCCCACCGCTGCCCTCTCGCTGAACTGGGGACGTTTGTGAAAGACTGTGTTCGCTATTGCACGCCGTACTGAAAACATCATATTGTTCTTTATTAGCCGTTCTGATAACATTTACCGGTATGGTAACGTTTACTAGAAGAGATGCGTTTACATACATGAGTATTCACTATTTTATTAACTTGATTTGCATTATACATTTGTATGCATCAAATTATACATTATGCATACAAATAATACATTTGTATGCATTATACATTATGTATGCATCATTTGTAACTTTATGACACCATATCAGAAGTATATCCTCCATGTCACATGACATGCATGCCGTTTCCGGACTGTTCACTTTCTCCCTTCTTTGTATATTATGCCTTCGAATCATTTTTTATAAAACCCTTTTATGCAATGTGTGTATTGGCGATCAGTTCAAGTGTCAAATGCGTATGTCTGGTTCCGTTCGTCTCTGTGCTGGGAGGACTTATGAAACCTCAAGAAAACGAAACCAGCCGGTCTCTTTCCTTCAATTTTAATCCAATACACCACAATTCTTTCAATATCTTACAATGAGTATCGGGAATTAATGAGATAAAAGTATGATGTACAATAGTAAAGATATATATAAGCAAGTAATGCATGTCAAAAATTTATAAAATTATACATGTGTTTACCCTACATCATACAAAGAAAGTGTTACTATTGTTTGTTTATAGCAACGTTAAATCCATATCTATGATATCCAATTGTTTGTTTATAGCAACGTTAAATCCATATCTATGATATCCAATTGTTTGTTTATAGCAACGTTAAATCCATATCTATGATATCCAATTGTTTGTTTATAGCAACGTTAAATCCATATCTATGATATCCAATTGTTTGTTTATAGCAACGTTAAATCCATATCTATGATATCCAATTGTTTTCTTATTTGTTTAATTAAAATATTACTGATGAAGAGAAGTTTGTTTATTATTATTAACATGTGCAGTAGGGAATTTAAAGTATAAATAACTAAAAGAACTCAAATAATCCAATAAAATATTTTTTGTGATGCATTTCGCCTACAAGGCATCATCAATCAGACATGAACAAAAATAAAATTTAAAACATTTGTTTAGAAAATATAATGTTATGGAATGGGTGAATTTACTTACACTCAGGTCAACGGAGGTCAGTAAACTAAGTCAACTTAAACAAACAAAAAGGTGAGGTTCATTTCAGATTACATATGTTTCCATTATTATTCTAGAAAGTAAACAAATGTTTGTTGACGTCTTATGATGCCTATCGTGTAGGCGAAATGCCTGTAAAAAAGTATATTTTATTGGATTATTTTAAAGTTTTAAAACTATTTATACTTTAAAAAATTCTCCAATAAAGAACTCAATAATTGTGCAGTTATGTTGATGAAATTAAAAATGTTATCGTACATGGTGGAAAAGAAAATTTGCAAGAAAAACTCTTACAATGATACATAATGAACTCAACGTAGAGGATGGGTACAATGGAAATTATTGTAGATCTAATGCAGTATAATTTGAGGGCCTTTTAAAGGTGGCCCTGTAATTTCCAAAAAAAAATTCAACAGCTGACCAGTTGGTAGTGACGCTACGATCTGTTATTCTTTTACTACTCTCATCTATCTGCGTTAAGGCCGGTTTTCACAGGGTAGCGTGCTCTTACTGTGCCCCTACCGTGTCGTGTCATGTAGAATCCAAAAATGGTCTAATCCATTTATTTTGTATAGGAAAGCAGTTTTGTATTTTTTTTTTTTTTATCGTTTCGGCCGTTTCTTCTTATTTATTTGTTTTTCATCTGTTCCAGCAATAAACTGCTCAAAAGCAAGAACAACATCCGTAACGTCCTGATCCATTTTGGTGACAAAGTAGTGAGTTATATATTCTAAAGCCACGTTTACACTTTGTAGCAAAACATGACTATATAGCAAAACATGCTATAGAACAAAATGTTACCTAACAAATGCTAAATGTAGCAAAGCAACAAAAGAACGAATGTTATAAGTAGCACGTAAGCCTACATGTAAGACTTTGAGCTAGGTATAGCAATTTTTGCTATATGTGTAGCAGATATTCTGTTTCTGTGAATGAGGGAAGACTAGAGAACGACAGGGGCACGGGAGGAGCACGACAGTAGCCGGGTCCCTACTACTGAAAACGCGCGACATGGACACGGTAGGAGCCCAGTACCTTATGTGAAAACCGGCCTTTAAATTCCCAAAAGCTCAATTTGCAGCATTATAAATACTATTTGTGAGGCTTTCGGACAGATGCTTTCAGAAGAAGTTAAAATAGGATAAAGAATTAACTTTAATGCTATATAATTTCTTTATATTTATTTTACAAAAACGAATCTATGTGTGTTAACTGAACTATAAAACATTAATATTTTTATTTTCATTATTTTTGTGCAGAAGCAATCGTAGATAGGACATGCTACACAATATAGCTAGTCTAATTACATTAATGAAAGGAGAAAAATTATTTGCAGCAGCTTCGTGGTTTGTGATTTAATGGCAATGAGGTCAATTCAGATATAGAAATAATTAAGAGTGATTGTTTAGGTGGCAAACATCTGATGATGTGGATGATGATGACTGTGGTCGGTTCTAAGGACTGAGGAGAATCCTGCAATATATTTGGAATAACAATACTTCCCAATCTGATCCTTTCGATTTCTGCCACTTGTAAAGCTACATAACTCTTTTGTTTTACCTCTGACAGTGGCAATGCATAATTTTATAGGCTAACTTATTTAGTTCACAGACACAAATGTGCAAAATATTTGGAACTCACCGCTTGGTTATTCGTTTGAAATACCATTTGCATAACCATTGGCAGCACATCATTGTTGTCTATAATCCCTTTAAAGCTTTAGTCATATACTAGTACCTTTAACGATATTACTATGTGGCTGTTGTGAGTTTTACTTAACCGATGCTCGTACCTTTAACGATATTACCATGTGGCTGATGTGTTTTACTTAACCGATACTCGTACTTTTAACGATATTACTATGTGGCTGTTGTGAGTTTTACTTAACCTATACTCGTACCTTTAACGATATTACCATGTGGCTGATGTGAGTTTTACTTAATACTCGTACTTTTAACGATATTACTATGTGGCTGTTGTGAGTTTTACTTAACCGATACTCGTACCTTTAACGATATTACCATGTGGCTGTTGTGAGTTTTACTTAACCTATACTCGTACCTTTAACGATATTACCATGTGGCTGTTGTGAGTTTTACTTAACCTATACTCGTACATTTAACGATATTACCATGTGGCTGTTGTGAGTTTTACTTAACCGATACTCGTACCTTTAACGATATTACCATGTGGCTGTTGTGAGTTTTACTTAACCGATACTCGTACCATTAACGATATTACCATGTGGCTGTTGTGAGTTTTACTTAACCTATACTCGTACCTTTAACGATATTACCATGTGGCTGTTGTGAGTTTTACTTAACCGATACTCGTACCTTTAACGATATTACCATGTGGCTGTTGGGAGTTTTACCATTGATTTTACTATACATAGAAGATAGTTCCATCCAATGTTAAATATTGAGGCACGGAAAATGGGAGCGACCGTGCTGCAACCTGTCGTCAATGAAGTTAAAGAGGTCGAAATTGCCTCCAGTTTCGACTGTTCGGTTGCACAACCTGTGAGCAGTAAAGGAACTAATCACTCCCTCTCATTCCCCCACTCTCTCTCTCTCTTTCTATCGAGACGCTCATTCGGAAGTACTTGTCTACGTCGTCACTGCACCTGTACTGTCGCCGATTGGCCTTGATAGTGGGTCAAAGTGGGATATTATTCCTTGCTGTGGTTTGTCTTGCACGGAAAGGAATCGCGATCTTTTATTTAGGCCTTAGGGGTTTGTGAATATGAAAATGTTAGGGGACATTTTTTTTGTTATTTTGTCAATGTAAATAACAGTGTGTTACAGATGTTTAGTTAAAACATCTTACATTATCAAAAATGATGTAAATACTGTTTGTTTTATAAGTTTATTGATATTTTAAGTAATTGTATATTTAGAAGTAGCAAGAAAAATGTTGGTAGTTCTAAATTGTTAAAGGCTAAATTGTTAAGTCCCTGGATAGCACCAAACATTTTATATAAATTTGAGAGACGTAAAAAATTATATAAAATTTCTACGAAAAGACCATATGACAGTTTTTCAAAATTATTTTACAAAATGTACTAATGAATTAAATAATGTGATCAATTTTACAAAAAAACTATTATTATTCAACATTATTAGAAAACTGTAAAGGTGATGTATCTGAGCAGTGGAAGGTAATAAATAACAATTGCTGATAATATAAACAATCACCTTATCACAATCCAGTCTAGCCGTCCAGACGTTGTGCATTCTAATGCCCTTCCACCTTTACGTACTTAATGTCAACATTCATTCTTTATAACTCCAACAGATTTAGATGAAATTAAGAGTATTGTTAAGCTTTTAAAAAATAAAAAATAACTGGCTCTGACCAAATTAATATACATTTACTGAAAAATATAATTGATGAGATTGCACCAGTTTTAGTTCACAATAAACAGTAGTTTTATCAAAGGCATTTTTCCTGAGAGCCTGAAGTTAAGTTCAGTGGTACCTATTTTGAAGGACAATAACTCTATAAACTAGATAACATAATAGCTATCAGCTTGTTATCTGTATTCTCTAAGGGTTTTGAAAAAAACAATGATTAAATGACTCCATAGTTATTTATCTAAGTTAAATTTTCTTAATCCACGTCAATTCAGTTTTATCAAAGGAAAGTCATCTGAGGATGCGTTATTAGAAGAATTAGAAATAATTTATAACAATTTAATTATTCATTAACTTATCATCTGTCATTTAGTTCACATTTAATACTAGAATTAACCCTTTATATCAGTGGTTCTCAACCTGGGGGGCGCGCCCCCCTGGGGGGCGTGAGAGAATTTCAGGGGAGGCGTGAGGGTACAAAGAAAAAAAGTTAAAAAAAATATATTTTGTTAAAAAACAAAAACTTTCAAAACCATCAAATAAACTTTCGTATTTAAATATATCTGGATTTTTATGTTGCATCCCAGCTTTTGCTAACATAGAGTTAGCATCGTCAGTTTCATAATTTCACTGTTCTAACTTGAACCAACCAATTATTGACTGGAGGGGAGGCGTGAGCTATCTTCAGTGTTCAAAGGGGGGGTGCCAGTGCTAAAAGGTTGAGAACCGCTGCTTTATATTATTGAAATCATTATTCATTTTTTATCAAGTAATTAAAGCTTCTTGTTATTATTGCATTTTATAATTACTGTTGTATTGTTAACTATAAATGAATATTCCTTTTTGTTTAAAAGTAAATTGAACTATTTGTCATAAATACCACAATATTAAAATCTGCTTCCGGGTCACGCCGTGGACAGGGAAATGTGTGTGGTAGGCCTACCGAAAGTTTTAATATTCGTTGTTTTCCTCGTGTGTGAAGTGTTTTTGTTAAGTTTTAATTAATTCGTGACGCGTGTAATAGGCCTACCTCACTCTCTGGCCGTTAACGAGTTGCGCGCAATCCTAGCTGCGTTAATTGCGATGTCCCAAGAAGGCCCCAAACCAGTACTCGAGTTGCGCGCAATACCGATCTCAGGTAGTCTGTCCAGTCTTGGCCGCTCAAAAATTTAACTTAGACCTCAAGCTGTGCTATAGAAATATTTCGGTAAATATCACAATCCGCCAAAAATAACTTGAATTTTCACTGGTCTGATTCCGAATAGCACCAAACTTATACTACAAAATAAGCACATATCTGCTTATATTCTGTGCTTATATTTTCTTGGTTATTGGTAAAATATAATAATTATCTATATCAGCTGAACTTGTTTCCAAGATGACAAAACCAGGATTTCATTTTTCTATAACAACTAAAGTGTGACAATATCTGAATTGATTTTGGGCTTGAGTTGGATAAAAAAAAACAATAAAATGGAAATATTTTTATTAATATTTATTTTTTTGGTGTACGGTACTAGACTAACAATCATCGCATATCCTTTATTTTTCCTGTAACGTTTTAAGTACAGCTCGCACGTTTTGTTATTGGACCCTCGCCTAACTCTCATTAGTGATTTAAGTTAAGTGATCACCGTAATACTATATCCTAATTAATCCAATGTGTAGCTAAATAAGTGTAAATAATATAAGTTGTTTGATTTTTAGTCATCTTTTTAACCGCAGATGATTAATATAATTATGTTTGCCATTCATTTAAATGTTACTATTAAATTACAATAATTTTTAAACATGTATAGCCTATATTACTCCCCACAGTTCTAGAGTTGAAGTGTTTGGTTATTAAAAAAAGGTCCCTGTTCTTCTACATAGGATTAATTTATCTAATTTGAAAGTGTATGCTTATCATTAATACGATATATATAATTGTTTCAATTTGAAACCATACTATTACAGTTCAAAATATGCGCAAAACCCAAATGTACGTCTTATTTTTTAACTATATTATTGTTTATTTGTAATATTTATTTGTTTATATAGTTTTGTTAGTTCTTGGCATTGTTTGTTCTGTTCATTCTCAGTTGTGTAAATAAGTCATATTCGAATTGTTATATTTAAAAACACCACAGAGTGCGGTTATAGTTAATTTTGTTATTATTTAGACTGTGGTTACTTAAAATTAGTTATTTCTTATGTTATTGCTGGTCACGTTACTTGTGAAGTGTTACCAGTGTAATTCCAGAGTGTCTTTTCCAGAGAAATTGAAAATATAAATAAATTGCAGTTTATCCATACTTTCACATCTAGTAAAATAATAGTATGAAAAACAGATGTGTTAACTTTAATTATATTCGCCTTAAACATACGTTTTACAATGGTCTGATTCAATCAATGTTATAAATCGGTATTTTTTAAAGGGGGACATAAACAAAATTTACAATAATTTCACAACCTGATTAAAATAATGAAAATTGAATCTAAATAATCAGTAGTCTAGTTATATTCTATCGCGATAATATTTCCTAACCAATTGCAATTGACATTGAGATTGTTTTTCTCAAGAAGTAATAATAGAGTCACAACTCTTCATGATTCCGAAAAAAATAAAAACTGACCATTCACCAAACAATGAAATATTTTACAAACAATCATGCAATTACTTGGAACCAAATAATATGTTAATGTTACAGACAGTAATAATAAAACATATGTATATAATAAAATTAAAAATAATGCTATTTTAAATTAAATGCCTATACACAGATTGTCTGAATCAGGCCATAAGATGAAAGCTATTTTTATCTTGTATAGAAGTAAATTAGTGGTTTTGTTATGATTTGTTCTAACCCTATCATTCAATTTGAATCTCATTTGGGTTTTATATTTTGCCCAGTATTATTCTATATAAATATCATAGGCCCATTTCAATATTTATTTTGTCAAAGAAATAAATAATGTCACACTTTTTAATATTGCACTATAAGCTATTATATATTCCTGGAATATTTGCAGATTAATTTCATAACTGAAAGGAGAGTCATTGATTGGATTTGAAAACAATTTATTTTTTAATCAATTACCGCATATGAAAAACTAATGATTGAGTACAACAGTCGATTTAATCACCTAATCGATGGTTAAAATGCAATAAATAAAGATTTTTCAGATGGGCTATATAATATGAAAATGTTTACTTAAATCAGCAGTAATTATCGCCAGCATTGCCGATAAGTTAGCGGTCTATTCAAGTGTGTCTATTTACAAATACACGGTGTGTTAATCATATAAATCAATATGGTGTTTTAATTTATTTAGTTATAAATATTTCTTTATTCAATATGAATGTCACACTGAGTTTTACTGTAATAGTATCAACACAGTATTCTTTGTTATTCGAAAGAGATGCAAGCAAATATAAAAACAGAGAACCCGGATAAACGTTGGCCATATGGAATAACGTAAACAATTATCTAAGCAGGACGTTGTTTGTGTGTGGGACCTGAGGAAGGAGAGGGCGGGGCGGCTGTCTGGAGAATGAGAGAGTGGGTTAAGAGGAGGGAAGTGAGACAGAGACGGAAGAGCGTGCGAGAGAGAGAGGAAATAGGGCTATGCGCAGCGCAGCGTGGGGCCTCAAAACAGTTTAGGGGCCTCGCCACAACTCTCCCATATGGATGGAGTATCTCTTTATATAGTAAAATCAATGGTTTTACTTAACCAATACTCGTACCTTTAACGATATTACCATGTGGCTGTTGTGAGTTTTACTTAACCTATACTCGTACATTTAACGATATTACCATGTGGCTGTTGTGAGTTTTACTTAACCTATACTCGTACCTTTAACGATATTACTATGTGGCTGTTGTGAGTTTTACTTAACCGATACTCGTACCTTTAAGGACATTACCATGTGGCTGTTGGGAGTTTTACTTAACCGATACTCGTACCTTTAACGATATTACCATGTGGCTGTTGTGAGTTTTACTTAACCGATACTCGTACCTTTAAGGACATTACCATGTGGCTGTTGTGAGTTTTACTTAACCGATACTCGTACCTTTAACGATATTACCATGTGGCTGTTGTGAGTTTTACTTAATCGATACTCGTACCTTTAACGATATTACCATGTGGCTGTTGTGAGTTTTACTTAACCGATTAACTAATTAATTCAGCGGAAGTTTTTTACGAGCATTCTAACAATGGAAGGATTTTTTTGATTATGCGTTAATTTGTACTAAATAGCATAGTTTGGCTTCTCTTCCATATGTAATAGACAAGCAAAAATATATTATACATTTTGATTGTTTTGTTAGCCTCTTCTGGAACTGCAACACAATTTTTTACGAATTAATGACCTTATAATCAATTACATTGTAGTTTTGAAAAATTATATGTTTATTATTATATGACACATTTATTTCTGTTCTAGCTAAAGAAAAAATAAAATATGGCTAAGAATCGACTGAGGGTTTAATAGAAAGTATAAATGTTATAGTAGCTTGAGTGCACTGATGGAAAACAAAATATGCTCCTGCTAATTCCGGATCACTAATTTTTAATTACAAAGACGTACTTCGGACGGAGTTTAATTTAGTGCACGCCCTTGTACAGATAATCTTGATTTACCACCTCTATTACCGGAATACAGGAACTAGCACTTTATACCTTTACTGCTTATGATGCATTTGCCCTGGAAGAAAGCATTATGAAACTATTTCCTAGGCACTGTCCTGAAGATTTTGTCCTTAAGATTCCTAGGCACTGACCTTATACATCTTATACTGTTTTGGTAAACTCAATAATTTTAGGACCTGTGCCCTCCCCCTGCAATAATTCAATAATAAAGGCTTTCACTTTGAAGGCCTAATTTATTTTCTTGGACTTCATTGGCATATATATTATACTGTATGGATTTGATTTAATAGAAAACAGCTTTTTGGTAGATTAATGTAATTTTTGGTCTTTAAAATCAATCAATTAATAAAAAATCTAAGTTAGATCGAACCTGACCTCGTAAGAACATTTGCAACTAAATCTTTTTTTGCCCGATATGGTTTTTCTTTCTAAGTTGTTTTTTTCTGATAAAACAAAGTTTATTTTTATTCTTAAATCTTAGCGAAGAATATTAGATTGCCAAATGTATAGAGCACGAAGAACCACTAAAAATGCATTTGGCACTTAAACTTCAGTTTTTGGAGTACTTCGAACCAATATGAGGAGTTGACCGTAGCCCACGGTCCTTCCATACTTTAGTCTGCGACTTGTTCGCATCGACGTACCAACATGACCATTTCTCCTGAAAACGCGATGACTGACACCATATCAGCTATACATATCCATAATTACTCAATAAATCGTAAGTCGTCATTTCACGCGAAACAGAAACCGTGTGATGAAGAAGATAATAAATGTAGATAACAACCCGCTGGAACCCACAACAAGCTGGAAATCAAGACTATAATACTCATTTTACGATCTCTTGTACTTTTATTTACTTTATGTAATGATTAATAAGTAGGTTATTTACCTATTTGAGTATTCTTTAACAAATGCAGACTACTGCAGAGTAAAATAATCACTTGAAGCGCAGCTCTTCATACTTGATACATATTTTGATAGCTCCCTGTGAAAGTTGAATTGAATATTATTTAAATATACGTTTTCAAATTCACTTACAAAACAATCCAGTGCAAATACCAGAAAATATATCATATATAATTTTGCTATCTCTATAATACTGTGATGTCACATCTCAAACTTTAAATTCTAGAATATTTTGTATTAGTATTAATATTTTTTCATTGTTCCAATCAGGAATTTGTCACAAATTAAATACTTGCACAAAGAAATAAAAGAACAGTGATGAAAACAATGATAAATGCTATAAACTCACTATAAATCCAACACCAAAATCAATGCTACGTTAAAAGTTTAAAACCGCTGTTAAAAAAATCTCAAAGTAAACTTTCCATTAGATAACATCCTTTGAAACTAAAAACAAATGTTCTGTTTACTATCAAATTCAATACAATTCTGTCACCATACAACATTCAAATGAAAAAAATAACAATCAGTTTAGTATTCTTAAAATGAACAGTTTTACCAAATAAAAACATTATTATTCAATAAGGTTAACATTTAAGAAAGGAACGCCTATGAGGGCTGCGGAGAACGCATGGGTGAAGCATTTGACAAGGCCACGACTAGTTTTTGTTTATTTTTATATATGAATCACTACTGACATCAAAGTTTGATAAGTGTATGTGAAACGTATCAATTTAATAACGAGCAATGTTATAACAACATAATCCCAAACTAATAAAGGGTAAAACAATTAACTTGTTAACGTTTGTCTATTATTTCACCTATGATTTGTTAACTAATGAAAGTATGCAGAATAGCTACAGTTTGTATTTGATCCTGTGTTGTGATAAGTGTATTATTGGTATTAGTTTAGTTATTTAAATGTCACATTAAATAACCTTTTCATTTGTTAACTAATGAAAGTATGCAGAATAGCTACAGTTTGTAATTGATCCTGTGTTGATAATAAGTGTATTATTGGTATTAGTTTGATTATTTAAATGTCACATTAAATAACCTTTTCATTTGTTAACTAATGAAAGTATGCAGAATAGCTACAGTTTGTATTTGATCCTGTGTTGATAATAAGTGTATTATTGGTATTAGTTTAATTATTTAAATGGCACATTAAATAACCTTTTTATTTGTTAACTAATGAAAGTATGCAGAATAGCTACAGTTTGTATTTGATCCTGTGTTGATAATAAGTGTATTATTGGTATTAGTTTAATTATTTAAATGGCACATTAAATAACCTTTTTATTTGTTAACTAATGAAAGTATGCAGAATAGCTACAGTTTGTATTTGATCCTGTGTTGTGATAAGTGTATTATTGGTATTAGTTTAATTATTTAAATGTCACATTAAATAACCTTTTTATTTGTTAACTAATGAAAGTATGCAGAATAGCTACAGTTTGTATTTGATCCTGTGTTGTGATAAGTGTATTATTGGTATTAGTTTAATTATTTAAATGTCACATTAAATAACCTTTTTATTTGTTAACTAATGAAAGTATGCAGAATAGCTACAGTTTGTATTTGATCCTGTGTTGATAATAAGTGTATTATTGGTATTAGTTTAATTATTTAAATGTCACATTAAATAACCTTTTTATTTGTTAACTAATGAAAGTATGCAGAATAGCTACAGTTTGTATTTGATCCTGTGTTGATAATAAGTGTATTATTGGTATTAGTTTGATTATTTAAATGTCACATTAAATAACCTTTTTATTTGTTAACTAATGAAAGTATGCAGAATAGCTACAGTTTGTATTTGATCCTGTGTTGATAATAAGTGTATTATTGGTATTAGTTTAATTATTTAAATGTCACATTAAATAACCTTTTTATTTGTTAACTAATGAAAGTATGCAGAATAGCTACAGTTTGTATTTGATCCTGTGTTGATAATAAGTGTATTATTGGTATTAGTTTAATTATTTAAATGTCACATTAAATAACCTTTTTATTTGTTAACTAATGAAAGTATGCAGAATAGCTACAGTTTGTATTTGATCCTGTGTTGATAATAAGTGTATTATTGGTATTAGTTTGATTATTTAAATGTCACATTAAATAACCTTTTTATTTGTTAACTAATGAAAGTATGCAGAATAGCTACAGTTTGTATTTGATCCTGTTTTGTGATAAGTGTATTATTGGTATTAGTTTAATTATTTAAATGTCACATTAAATAACCTTTTTATTTGTTAACTAATGAAAGTATGCAGAATAGCTACAGTTTGTATTTGATCCTGTGTTGATAATAAGTGTATTATTGGTATTAGTTTGATTATTTAAATGTCACATTAAATAACCTTTTCATTTGTTAACTAATGAAAGTATGCAGAATAGCTACAGTTTGTATTTGATCCTGTGTTGATAATAAGTGTATTATTGGTATTAGTTTGATTATTTAAATGTCACATTAAATAACCTTTTCATTTGTTAACTAATGAAAGTATGCAGAATAGCTACAGTTTGTATTTGATCCTGTGTTGATAATAAGTGTATTATTGGTATTAGTTTGATTATTTAAATGTCACATTAAATAACCTTTTCATTTGTTAACTAATGAAAGTATGCAGAATAGCTACAGTTTGTATTTGATCCTGTGTTGATAATAAGTGTATTATTGGTATTAGTTTGATTATTTAAATGTCACATTAAATAACCTTTTTCATTTGTTAACTAATGAAAGTATGCAGAATAGCTACAGTTTGTATTTGATCCTGTGTTGATAATAAGTGTATTATTGGTATTAGTTTGATTATTTAAATGTCACATTAAATAACCTTTTCATTTGTTAACTAATGAAAGTATGCAGAATAGCTACAGTTTGTATTTGATCCTGTGTTGTGATAAGTGTATTATTGGTATTAGTTTGATTATTTAAATGTCACATTAAATAACCTTTTCATTCCTTAACTAAACATTGCTTAATATTATAATTAGTTATTATTTATTTTAGTTACAATACAGAAAAGGATTATATTTGTTTTTTTTTTTTACATATTTTTTTAAATTCGTAATTTAGTAATCTGGTTTAACTTTTAATAAATACTAACAAATTAACTGTTAATTAACCAAATCGTTTTCAATTCGTCGTAAAGTGTTAAGTGTATACTATACATCATGAGCAAACTGCACCGCTGGTTGACTACACTACAATACATCTGTCAATAGAACACATATGTTGGCTCGAAACACATTTTCTAAATGTAGCCATAGTACTTAGTAGTAGTTGTGATTTATTTAGAAATGCATTTGCTGAGAAGTGAAAATTATTTTTTGAATATATAAGCAACTAGTTGGCATATACCTTAAATATAAGTTAAGTATTTGTCGAGCTTGTCTTATACGACCGAGCAGGTTTGATTGGTTTACACACAAAACTTTTCCCACACAAAAAAGTAGTCCTTATTACAAATAGTTGCTTAATGAGGATATTACGAAATGGTAGAAATTCAACATAACTAAACGTCACACAACAAAAATTTACTGTTCTGTTGTATACACTTGATGGAATAACGTTGGTTTTAAAAAGACCACATTTTTAAAAATTATTCCACAATTTTTTATTTAAATAGCGCTTTCGCCGATTAAGGCATCATCAGTTTTTGTAAAAAAAAAAACATATGTTTATAACAACATAAATTAAAATATGATAAAATATAGATATTTTTGAAGAATTTAAAACTTAAAAGGATTAGTAGAAAGTCATTTTAAATAAGATATTACACTGGAAAATATGATTTACAATTAATTATTTTGTTTGATTTCTCCTTTACCTAAAGGTAAGTATATATTGCTAAAATGTATAGTTGGTTGTGATATACATTGTTCTTTTATAACAGATATGCAGGCACTTTCAATTTGATTCCGTTTAGTCCATGATGATTCTTTAAATATAATACTGGATGAGTCAAATTTGATTTGATGATTTTCGTTTAGAGTGCGTTCTACTAATTTAGAATTTTCTTTATTTTGTGTTTTGTAATTATATGATTTTCGTTTAGAGCGCGTTCTACTAATTTTGAATTTTCTTTATTTTGTGTTTTGTAATTATATATGTGTTCTTTGACTCTTGTACTTATAGGTCTAGAGGTTTCACCAATGTAAGATTTATTACATTCACAATCAATTTTGTAAATTATATTTTTAGATTCTTGAATTTTGTTCTTAGGTTTTAATTTTGTTAAATGACTACGAAGGTTATTAGTTGAACTAAGAGAAGTACGGATATTGAATTTTGAGTTGATTTTTCTAATTTTTTCTGAAACGCCTTTTATATATGGAATTGTAATTGTAGTTAAAGAGTTGGTATTTTCATTGTGTTTTCCAGGTTGAATTTTATTTTTGAAATTCGCCTTAATAGGGTAGTTATTATTTTTTAATAATTTTGTAGTATCTTGTTCTGCCTTTAATTTATCTTCATAGGCTATGTACTCAACACATTTCGTTCAACAGTCAATGCCGTAAGTAAAGTGTTTTTCCTAACTATATACAAATCAAAATTAACAGTAAATCTCATTCTTCAAAATATGCTCTAAAAAAACCGAACCAAACTTGGTTAAATGAAGAAATTAAATATTGATATAAGTTAAGAGACAATGTAAGCGTTTATCTCAAAATTATTTATGGACTTCTAACTATTAAATTACATTCAATACAATTTGATATATTGTCAAGAGACACTTTTGACATGATCAATGACATGATTTACAACGTATATACCAAACAAGTAAAGAAGATTAAAAAGCTTTCCTCAAAACAAAATGTACCGTGTCCTTTTTATGAAAGTAATCAAACTTCTGAAACAAATTAAAAGACTTGTGATAGTCCTTTTGTAGTTAACCTCTCCAAAAAGGCATTAAATAATGAAGCATTGAGTTTATTAAATAAAGGTTTACATTTTTCAATTTCAAAAACACATTTTTCTAATATTGATATCGTCATGCCAACAGACTCTGCTGCTAATCTTTTACCAACTGATCAAAGAGATTACTATCCAGTAATGATTAGACAAACTCTTGAAAATACTAAGAAACCTAAAAGTAACATTTCAAAACCTGAACTAAATGCTCTAAAATCTCTTCAATCTGATGAATCTATAGTAATTCTTCCAGCAGATAAAGGTAAATTTACGGTAATTTTAGATAAAGAAGACTATGATGAAAAAGTTAAACAACTAATAAATTCTGGTGAATATTCCCAATTAAAAATAGATTCTACAAAAAAATTGATAGAACTAAGTTTATTAAAATTAAACTTAAAGATTTAAAAATGAACTTAAAATACCTCTTGTCATAAAACTAAGTCCACAATATTTTAAACCCCCTCATCTTTATGGACTTCCTAAACTTCACAACGATTTCTTGAGACCCATAGTAAGTTCGATTGATTCACCTACATATAAATTATCAAAATTGTTGTTACCCATCCTACATCCCTTATTTGGCAATTCTACATCTTATTTTAAAAATTCAGAAGACTTTATTGAGAAAATAAACAAAATACAAATTCATTTTCAAGATGGCAAGATATTCTAGTCAGCTATGATGTAACTAGTTTATTTACAAATGTACCTGTTCCAGAAGTGTTAACAATAACAAAGAATTTATAAGAACAGATGATAATATCAAAGAGAGAACAAAATTATCAGTTTGTTGTATATTAGAACTTCTGACTATATGTGTTACAAACAACTACTTTCAATATGAAGAACAATTTTATAGACAATTTCAGGTTTACCTATGGGTGGAGTATTAAATCCAATACTAAGTAACATTTTTATGGATAGTTTTGAAAAAATTGCATTTACTAACTGGAATCCCAAACCAAAAATCTGGCTCAGATATGTTGATGACATTTTTTGCATATGGGAAGATCAAACTGATGATATTCAAAACAAATTTTTGAATTATATAAATAACATAAGACGAACTATAAAATTTACATTAGAAAATGAAAGTATTGGACAAATTCCTTTTCTACATGTGCTAGTTTCAAAATCAGCAGAAAATAAACTTATTAAATCACTATACCATAAAAAAACATTTAGTGGACATTACATGAATTATTTTTCAAATCACCCTCAACAAGTGAAGATTGAAATGATTCAAAGTTTATTTAAGAAAATAGATAATTTAGTAACAAATGATGAAGATAAATTAAAGGCAGAAGAAGATACTACAAAATTATTAAAAAATAATAACTATCCTACAAACATAATTGAAAAGGCGAAATTAAAAAATAAAATTCAACCTAGAAGACACAAGGAAAATACCAACTCTTTAACTACAATTACATATATAAAAGGCGTTTCAGAAAAATTTGAAAAATCAACTCAAAATTCAATATCCGTACTTCTTTTACTTCAACTAATAACCTAAAAATATAATTTACAAAATTGATTGTGAATGTAATAAATCTTACATTGGCCATACCTCTAGACCTATAAGTACAAGAGTCAAAGAACACATATATAATTACAAAACACAAAATAAAAAAAATAAAAAATATTAGAACGCGCTCTAAACGAAAATCATGACATCAAATTTGACTCATCCAGTATTATATTTAAAGAATCATCATGGACCAAACGGAACCAAATTGAAAGTGCCTGCATGTCTGTTATAAAAGAACAATGTATATCACAACCATCTATAAATTTTAGTAATATATACTTACCTTAAGTTAAAGAAGAAATCAAACATAAAATAATTAATCGTAACTCATTTTTTCCAGTTTAAAATCTTATTTAAAATTACTTTCTACTAATCCATTTAGGTTTTAAATTCTTCAAATATATCTATATTTTATCATATTTTAATTTATGTTGTTTTAAACACGTTCATAACAAATTGAAACTGTTTGCCAGGTTGTATTTACCGATATCCACGGTTGTTTCCACGTTCATAACAAATTGAAACGGTTTGCCAGGCTGTATTTACCGATATCCACGTTTGTTTCCACGTTCTTAACAAAATCATAATTTGACTTTATTACAAAGGAATTGACAAATTACATTCTGTGAGAGCAAAAACATATCATTATGCGACATGTTGTTTATAATCATTGATTTTCATCATTTTTATATTTTGTACTTATATGAGAATTTTGAGTTGTGTGACGTTCACGTGTACTGTCCTTATTAAGGCCGCTTCACACCAAAGTAGCCGAAATATTAATGTTTTCGGCCGTATTAATACCTCGGCTACGTCTTTCTTGCTCCGTTCAAACCGAAAACCAAGTGAAAGCGATGCACGCAATAATTCAGGGTACTATGCAGGCACGGGAATGAACAACGTGGTGAGATCGGCTTTTGCGCATGCGTAAGTTGTAGTACGTGAGCGACGCGTAGCTAGCCGAGTTATTTTCCCAATCCCTATTAATACTTCAGCCACGTCGCAAACGTATAATACTCAGTGTGAACTGAACCAATTGAATATTAATTAGATACGTTTAAAACGTCTTACAGTGACGTCGTCGAAGTACGTTTGGTGTGAAGAGGCCTTTACTATATATTATACCTCATAAAAATTAATTGTATTGTTGTTTGATGGAAATTTGTTCCGATATTGATTAACATTTTGTTTAGCTTTTTTAAACTTTTCCTTAATTTCATTTAGTGATTGAGCGATATTCTGCTATTACACCTTTCCTTACAAGTGCTTTATACTCTATTTGTTTACAACATTTAATACAAACTTTTTTTATAATTCTTAAACCTTATCAGAATTGCAATATTCACATGTACATGCATAAAATTATATCTTAAAAGTAACATTTTGTCCACTTTTACGTAAAAAAGTTTCTAAAAATGTTTTCTTTGTAACGATAAAACGCTTAATAAGAAAATATGAGAACTTTTTCTAGCCACTAAAACGCATTCTCTTTCGAACTTGTACATATAAAGTAATTTTACATAAAAAGTATAGTGTAAATATTCAAGATAAAATAGTAAGTGTTTGAGAGGAGTACTTTACTATCAAAATTTTTGGCCTATATTGATCGGACCAATTGAGCAAATCAGCTTCCATGTCTAGTAAAGAATGCTTAATAGCCTGATTTTTTTTCTTTTTATTTTACCCAGTGGCATTTTTTACTTTGTCTATAAACGTTGTTATGTGGATGTTAAGGGATTTAACATGGTTTCATGGCCGAAATAAGATGAATAACGTAATAAAAAAAAAGTAAATTGTGATAATTTCAATCTTAACGTAAACATAATAATAATTTGACAATTATATTTTCCGTCGTTTTTAAAAATTAGACTATCTATAAAAACAAATGTTTACGCTTAAGTGGATTGATAAATTCATGACTAAAATTTTAAAATAATAAACATTTATAATGCAGTTAATAATTCCCCAAAGTGTTTGGCTTTGTTGTGATTACAGATCTTCCCTCTATCCAAATGTTTTTGAACCATTCGCTGTACCCTAATATTGAAACGAAAATAATATAAATGAATAGCTGAAATACAATGATAATAATAATGAATTGGCTCCTAACCAAATTCTTCACTTAGTTTTATGAATATTTCATTAACTCAAACATCTCGAGCTGAATAGTCAATTTGTGGAAATGCTAAACTTGAAACATGGATACTAACAGAAATAGCTGAGTGGTTTATGTCTACGTACGATATGTGAGTTCCATCCAACATGAAACGCGCATCTCGAGCTGAATAGTCAATTTGTGGAAATGATGATATTAAACTTGAAACATCGATACTGGCAGAAATAGCTGAGTGGTTTATGTCTACGTACGATATGTGAGTTCCATCCAACATGAAACGCGCATCTCGAGCTGGATAGTCAATTTGTGGAAATGCTGATATTAAACTTGAAACATGGATACTGGCAGAGATAGCTGAGTGGTTTAGCTGTCTACGTACGATATGTGAGTTCCATCCAACATGAAACGTGCATCTCGAGCTGGATAGTCAATTTGTGGAAATGATGATATTAAACTTGAAACATAGATACTGGCAGGGATAGCTGAGTGGTTTAGCTGTCTACGTATGATATACGAGCTCCATCCTACATGAAACGTGCAACTCGAGTTGAGTGCTCATGCTGTGGACGTGACGATTTCAAACTTTTAACATGGATACTGACAGAGTTAGTTGTAGTTTCCAACTGAGGACGTATAATAATATACAATGTTTTATATATATATATATATATATATATATATATATATATATATATATATGCCTGAATATATAAAATGTTTTATATATATATATATATATGTATACAAAAAATTAATATACCAATTATATTCTGCATTACTTCAGCTACTGGTTTGTTCTAATATGAAAACTCTACTTAATTCCGGGATATACTTTCTATGAACATGCTGTGTACCTACCATACATAGGAGTAGTTGAGAAATAATCTAGTACACAGAAACTACTGTCTTTTTGTTGTAAATCAGTATCTAGAATAACATAACAAGTTTTCTCCAAATGGATTTAATAATTTCGGTTACGGATGAAAAGTTTTCAGTTAATTCAAAACCCAACAATAATACGTACAATTATTGTTGTGTATTTGAACTGGAATAAAGAGATTTTTTTATTTTATTTGATTAAAAAAAATCTTCTATCATAAACATTGAATTATATTGAAAAAATGTTATTACTATAACATTTTATTGTATTATTAAACACGAAATATTAACGATGTATGAGATATTTTACGTAAGAATCCATATTGAGGTTGATGTGTCTACTAATTAAAACCAACATAATTCAAAAAAGATATTGTAGGAATGGCCTGAACAGATCCTACTGATGTCGATAAAAAAGTAATAGCAACTGAATCAGTGATCCGTCAAAGAAGAATCCTAACTTTGAGTTTTTTCTTTCCTCGCAGTAAAACGCGTTGGAGCTTTAATTGGCACAGTAAATTTTATTTGATAGTGAAATATAATAAAAGAAATTATGAAAAAATGCATTTGTTTATCGTTCGCTTGATAAGCATTTAATTTAATAACGTGTAACATGGTCGCTAAATTACTTGAGGTGCTGGCTTGATTTGATATGGAGACCTGCTTAATTCCAGGAGAAATTCATACTTTTAAGTTACGAACAATTCCTCTTCTCACGACCCACGGACAACCTTAGTGGAATTGTGACTCTTGATGGTAAGTGACTTCCGATTTCTGAAACAGTCAGCGTGTTAGGGTTCAAATACGATTATAAGTTCTTGTTCCCATATGAAGTACATTTGTCAGGGTATATTCTTCCGGAAGCTACCAAGCTAAAATTAGTTTTAAAAGTGCTTTTCCTAGTCGTTTATTACGTCATCTTTTTGAGAATGTTTAACACTGGAGAGCACAGTAATACTCATGATATTACGTAACAGAGTTTTGATGATTGTCTAGAATATAAAGAAGTTTGATCACATAACAAAGTATCGTGCACAAGCCAAAATCCGTACCCATGAGAAACAATACTTAGTTCAAACCATTTCAATTGTGCACAAAACTATATCATCAGACGAACCTTCTCAACTAAAGAAGAAGCAACACGGTTGCTTGAACTGGTAAGAGTAAATTATTTAACATTTACACATTATAATTTTTAATTCTTACAAGATTCTAGAAGTAATTTCTCCATTTAAACCATGTCACTTAATCATAAGCCGGCGATCAGATAAGAGGAATTGTAGAGATAATGCAATTAACCATTTCCTATTTTATTAAATTGAATTAAATTGATTTCCACATTATTCATTTTAGTTATTTTTTTTTAATAATAATAATAATACCTTTATTCATCTCAATAAATACATATGTACATATAGCTTCCACTACAAAAACATAATATAAGTAACAATCACAATAATTAACAACAAATCACATACAGTCAAGTACAGAACAAACAATGAAATCGCTCATATACACGCACACAAATATACAATACCAAGTCTGGCCTAGAATATTGAAAAGGAAACTAAAAAGAAAAGTACTTCTGCTGAGAAAATAAAGATGTAAACCTCCAAGGCTAAGCCTGTGTGGAGGAACTCTTAATATTGAAATTTTGTTAATGCTGTTGACCTAATAATGACACATAAATAATAATGTTACAATAAGATTTAATTTATAATGCTCCAATCTGTACAACAGAAAATATACTTTGTTTGTATAAAATAAGTAATAAATATATCAATATTTATTCTTAGATCCTTTATATTGAATGAAAACTGTACTATGGCATTTTACTTTAAAAATTGCTAAGAGTTATCTAATGTTTCAATATATTTCCAAAGTGGTATACTAATGTGATTTATGAATCATTTAAATATGAATTATTTTCTTATTTAGATAATTTTCTACTGTAACATTTGTGAGTAACCATTTCCTAATTTTATTTCCAAACATATGAACATTCTCTATCTTTCTTAATTCTACAGGTATCATATTGAATAAATATAGTGCTAAATAATTAAAAGATTTTTTTATAAAATGTGCTTACCGGTCTTGGAACATAAATAGCTTCATTTTTTCTTAATTTTTATCATAAACATTACTTCCACTGCTGCCTTTGCTTCTGATAAAAAATATTTTCAACACCTTATACACATATAAATGTCTAAGTGGAAGAATTTTGAAAGAGAACAGTGAAAAGGTTGGTTCACGTTTTTTTTTTTTTTTTTTTTTTTTTTTGCTATCAGTCTCACATACTGTATTTGTATTGTAATGAGTGATTTAAAGTTTGAATAGTACGTCAGCATACGTTTCTATACTCCAACCTACTGTGAACTAAAGAATGATAAAGGTTCTCAGAACAATACTATTACACATGTTTTTAAGGAAGTAAAATATTCTAATTATGTTACTTAATGTTTTCCTCAGCTCATTTAATTGTTGCTTCTAGTTAATATTACCATACAAAGTAACCCCTAAATATTTTATAAAATTTTCTTTAAAAATTTCATTACATTTTGTTTGGCAATTATCATTTTTACTAACGCATTCAATGCACTTATAAATAATTTTGTTGTTCAATTTCCGTTAATGAATTTCCATGATAGCATAATGCAGTATCATGCGCGAACGATATTATCTTCCCGTACAGCTTCGCGTTCAATTAATTATTTTGATTAAAAAAATCGTCAATTTCAATTAAATATTTTCAAATTAACGTCAAAATGCACTTTTGTTTCAAGTTTTTTATATATTTATATTTTTTACTTAGTCTACAAACGTTTTTTAAGGAAAACGTTGAAAATCCCTCTAGCAAATTTCAAGTTGAACTCCCAGGATTTGAACCCGTGACCATCTGCATATGAAGCAGAAGTGATAACCACTAACCATGCGAGAATCTTAGCAGTGTTATAAACATGTTTTCTTTTATAAACATTTTTCATTGGACTAAATTGCGAAATTAGACTGCAATTATTACAAAGAGTTCATTGGAAGCTGTCACAAGATAAGTATGAGTGATGTTTATTGCATCTTACTTTTGCAATAAAGGAACGAGAATCCCTTTTGTGAGATATGCAGATTTCGCATGTATACTAAAACCAATGGATAGTTGCCAACCTCCTACATTTTCAATAAAAACCGATAAAACCAATGGCATCATATACGATGAAAATGAACGGGTCTCATACACAAACAAATATCAAAAACATGAACCAATAAACTTTTCCTATTATACTGCACTCTGAAGGTGAACATCGCAGGTATGTTAACTATTTTGGGATTGATGCAGCAAACATGTTTGTACATATGATACTGGAAGAATCTAAAAAGATTAAACAGCTTTACTCAACGGAAGCAGCAAGACCTATGAATTTTACAGAAACTGATTTACAATCAGTAGCCAACCTTGAGGATTATCACATTTGTGAAAAATGTTTTTAATGCAGTGAAATAAGGGTCAGGGATTACCATCACCTCACGGGAAAATTTAGGGGAACGGCTCACAACAGCTGTAATTTAAATTACAGAAAACCTCATTTTATTTCTATATTTATTCAAAAACTAAGCGGGTATGACACCCACTTATTTATTAAAATGTTTGGTTCAAACAGCGAAACGATCAAAGTAAGATCAAATAACCAGGAAATATATATATATATATATATATATATATATATATATATATATATATATATATATATATATATATATATTTATATATCCTACACGATAGAGGTGAAGGATAGTGTGAATCTTAGATTTCTGGACTCTTTAAGGTTTATGGCCAGCAGTCTCGATACACTCGTCAGTAACCTCTCCGTAGACCACTTAAAACACAGTTCTAAATAATATTCAGGTGATCAACTCCAACTATTACTGAAGAATGGTCTTTACTCCTGCGACTACATGGATGGTTTGGAGAATTTTGAGAAAATCTCACTGCCAGAGAAAAATGTTTTTACAAGTTAAACATGTGTGAGGTAGAAAAAATGGACTATCAACACGACACTAACGTATAACCAACTTTTAACATAACCAACATGAAAGAATTTACTACGCTGTACAGTCAAACAGATGCGCTTCTACTTGCAGACGTAGTGGAAAATTTCAGAGATGAGTGCATAAAGACTTATACTTTAGACCCAGCATGGTAGGTACTCCACAGATCCTGGTCTTGCGTGGAGTGCTATGCTAAAGACGACTGCTATAAAACTAGAACTTTTAACTTATTACGAAATGTTGTTAATGATTGGAGAATGTATTAGAGAAGGAGTTTCCCAGTGCTCCAACAGATATGCTAAGGCTAATAATCCGTACATGGAGGATTAAGATAGTGGAAAGCCAACAAGCTACATGACTTACCTAGATGCTAATAATTTATATGCTTGAAGTATGGAGAATTACATCCCTTATGCTGATTTCAAATGGGTAGAAGATAACAATATCGACATCACTGCCATTTCAGACGATGCATCAACAGGATATATACTTGGATTTAGAGTACCCTCAAGATCTCCACTGTGACTAACCTCTTGCACCTGAAAGATTAGAACCTCCAGGATCCAAAGATAAAAAGTTACTTACTACGCTATTTGATAAGAAAGAATATATCGTTCACTATAGGAATATCAAACAATACATTTTCCTTTGTTTAAGACTAAAGAAAATACACAGAATAATTAGCTTTTCTCAGAAGAACTGGCTCAAAACATACATTGATTTAAACACGCAGATGAGAACACAGGTAAAAAACGAGTTCGAAAAAGATGTCTATAAGTTAATGAACATTAGTGTATTCGGTAAAACAATGGAGAACGTTAGAAATAGAGTGGACATTAGATTAGTAAAACAGGAAAAACAAGTAGATAAATTGATCTCAAAACCAAACTTTAAACACCGGACAATTTTCACTGATAGTCTTGCCGCTATCCACACCAACAAGACAAAAATACTATTTAACAAACCTAGCTACGTGGGATTTACCATTCTGGACCAATCAAAAACCCTTATATATGATTTTCACTACAATGACATCAGAACATGTGTCTACAGAACAACGGAGAAGTGAGAAAAAAACAAACCTACATGTTTCAGATTCCGTGAGATCACTGTCCTGGGCTAAGACAAGATCGTCTTGCGTAATATTGTGTCGGTAGGTTGGCAATAACCCACAAATTGAGTTGATGCAGGTTTAGCCGCTACAATGTCACCGGACAGGTTTTTTAATCATTCTAAAATCTTGCTATCATCAAGCTATGCAAAGTAGGTTCAGTACTGTTTGAAACTGAATTATATACATAAATTCTTTTATGAATGCTGAAGGTCTGGTAGCTAATGGTTATAGTGGGGAAAACGTTTTAGATATTACAATATTTAAGCTTACTACCAGTTATCGCATGGCATTGTTAGTGTCCTAATTTGTCAATAATAAGTGGTTCGGATTCCACACTATCTAGACTATCCTAAATACATTAAGAAAATGTTTTTAAACAGTCTGATAATCCTGCTACGCTATCATTAGCTAATAAACATAACTAAGTGTTGTGGACATTGTAGGCGATAGGTTCTATGCTTAGGCCTCTTAATACAGATACGGCACCGCTCAATGGTTACCATCGACGTGGACACTACTCGATAAGTCTGGCGTATCCATGTAGGGTGTCAGTCAGAGTTCGGATGTTGTGTAGGGAGGAAAAGTGAGTAATAAGCTTGTCAAATAGCTGAAAATCAGATCAATACTACGTGGTTCGGATTCCACGTAAAGCGGTAGGTCTCATTGGGCTGCCCTGGCTATTGGGCTATTAATAAATTGTCCTTTATGAGCTATGTCGAACTCAGATAGTAACAATGACTACACCCGTTCATCTACACTCATTCATTCCTCATATTCACCCATATCTCTACAATCGGCGTCTAGTGAATAATAATGAATAAATGTATGCTACAACATTTTACTATGAAAAACTGGAACAACGTTGTTTCAATAGGACTGTTAATTATTGTAAATGGACGTGACAAAGACCATTATTGTAAATCATGTTAAATGAGCCATGTTAACAATTATTTTTATGACAAGTTAATCACACGACACTGTTTATTTGTATTAAATTTATAATGTACCACAGATTACGTATTTCACAACCTATTTGGGAGCTCGGAGGAAAGATGGTGGATAATTCAAGAGACTTGCACTTAAATGAACTTGTTGAAGTTCGCTTGTAATTAATGCCCCTAAATTGGACATGCTTTGTCACGTTTGATATAAATTATAAAGAGGATAAAACATTTTTTTAGAATATACATTGTATTGAGACATTGAATTCATATTTACAACACTTATTAGGAATGTAACACAAGACCTGATTGTAAATACAGATTTCACATGTAACAATTTCTACTCACTCATAACATTAGTTAATTCACATTATAACAAATAGTAAGGTTAACTTACCTTAGTCGTCTTCAGCTACAACATATTTTATTGGACTACCGGTTTCAGAGCAAGAACTCCATGATATATATCAGCTCATGAGGCTATAACAATGAATAAATTAGCTAATTCATGGATAACATTGTACAAACACCTATACATATTTCAGTTATAGATAATATATATATATATATATATATATATATATATATATATATATATATATATATATATACAGAGTCTTTGATTGATTCGTAATAAAATTAACTATTAAATTACATACAAGTTTAACGTGTAAGTATCAATTACAATTACAAAAAGGGTTTTATGTTCTAAAAAATTATGTCGACCCTATCAGCTATTTTACGAACCTAAGTGCGACAGTAAAAGACACATTACTGTTAGTGCTGCCTAGAAGGTATAGGAAGTCGTTTCCGACCTCCATGTTCCCTCCAGCACTGAGGGCAGCTGACGCAGTAAAACACCACTGAGGGGGTTTCTCAAACGACGTAATGATCGTATTGCAGTCGTTAAAAATAAACTACAACCGATATAAAAGTATATCTAGTATTTTTATATATTAATTGCGATTCGAGTTGAAATAAAATTACAATGTGTTGTGAATTTCAATATGGTTAGCGTATTATTTAAATTCGCTGTTGTTTTTTATTATTATTATTTTGTTCACTGATATTTTGAAGATTCCTTTTCGTCTAAGGATGGTAAGTGCACCGTAATTGGTCATCATCATCAGGATATTTTTAATTATACTGTTACCAATATGAGGTAATGTGGAAGTCTCTAGAAATAGCTCAACTGGTAGAACGTGTGGAATCTTATTTGTCAACCTTGTTACCTGTTATGCTCTGAAAGGCTAGATACAGATGCCTAGCTTGAAGGTGCACGTTAGAAGCGGAGCAGGGTGATGGAGGTTTTCTAAAAATGTTTTACTTTTACTGATCAGATTATTGAAAAAGAGTAAATATTAGTTTTATCAGAACATTTCTAAATGTCCTATTATTTATCATTTTGCACTACACTTCCCCTTTCTTACAGTGAATACATGCGTAGTAAAAATACCTGTCTTTCTAACACATTGTAATAAATTATTCTGCTTCTAAATCACCTGTTTGGCAATCTCGTTTTGCTAATTAGACCTGGAACACATTTCAAATAATTGTTATTGATTGTTTACTAACATAACATTCAGACTTGTCAATTAGCTGAAAATCGCTAATGAATGGTTGTCTAGTGCCGTTTTGTAGTTATAAAATATAGTGAAGTGTAGCTGAAGAAGGATTTCGTATTTTTGTAACAATGATAATGGTGTGAATGAAGTGTTTCTATTTTTGTAAACACTATTTCTACCATATTAAATTTTTATATAATTTAAAAAGCATTTTTTGTGGTAATTTTAATGCTTTTAATAGAACGCTCTAGTGTTTAAAGCATTTTTTTGTGAATACTACAAACCTTCGAAAGTGTGACCTGGGAGAAGCTTCAGAATTTCTTTATACGTGCAGTTTAAGCTATGTGCTCCATCAGACGACTGTGTCAGAAAGTTTCAATGCGTTCGTGACTTTTCCCGAGAATATTAGTATACAACATAGTCCTCTGAAGCCTGTTGGCCCTTCACTGATGATGTGTATGAATCAGAGCTCTACAGAATTATTAAATTACCCAAGACATGTTAGCTCCTTGTCGATGCGGCTGGACAGAGGGAAGACCACGAAGTTTTAAATTTACCTCCTCACCACACCGACTTGGACCATATCAAACTCATATGGACCGACACTTCATAATGCCTTGCTGATCTATCTGTGCACGAAGAGAACACAGTTAAAAAGGGTACTGAAGAGTGGTGAAGGAAATGTGAACACGTAATATAAAGCAGAAGAGTCGTATGATTCGAAGGAACCAGCAATCGATGATCTGATTGAGAAAGTTGATATAAATATTCAAAGTGAATATGAAAGTTGTGGGCAAGTAACGTTGAAGAGTAGCGATAATATATTTAAAGTAATACCATATATTAAATGTAGTTCTTACATTGTACTGTTGTATACTGAAGTATTTCATGTAAAGCTTACAAGCTCATATTTTAATTTATCTCTTTAATGCCAAAGAAATTCCTGAACTATTAATTTTTGCAGCATTTAATTATAATTTTGAAATTTATTTGGATGTATTTTTTAACTGCCATTACAAAACTGATGAAAGCAACATTTTTCAGGATTATAATAGACCTATATAGTCTCTGAAATAATACATATTTTATTATTTTTTTTAATGTATATTTATTTCACGAGCTCAGTAAAAATGTTACATTATATATACATAAAAGTGGCACTCAGTATTTTTTTAAATAATGAATGCTCTCAAGCTACTTTGGACACTTGCGAGTTCAACTGGCCGGTGTCATTGGGTTTGTTTTGTTATCAAAAGATACTAATGCTAAGACATCCTCTAACCAGTATATTAACTGTTTGCGATCAAATTACGGTAAGATGTTTTACTCAGAATACAATTACTTAAAGAACCACTCCAAAAATAAAAATGCTATAATCCTGTTTATGTGGCAGAAACCTTGATTTAAACAAGTGAAAATGAAATAACTGCATATTTACATTGCATTTAGTTATAAAGGTGCAAAGTCAAGATTATGTCATGAAGCACGGATTTATGTAATCAGAACTTATTTTATATTGTCCTACATGTCTATATTCAAACTATTGTGAAAATATAACAAAACTAATACTATGGTTAGAAATAAAAAAGAAAGATAAATTAGTTAAGATCGTGTGATAATGGCCTTATGACAGTTACGTGTAGTGAAAACGAGAAGAACTGAAACCTCTCCGATATTTTTGTAATCTTCAACTAATTATTTAGTAATCATTACAAGATCAACAGAAAAATATATAAAATTAAAAAATAAAACCATTATTTCTTATGATTTTCTTACAAATTCTAATTCTATTCAAGAGAATAGCAAATCAAAGAAAAACTTAAAAATATAATATAACGTACTTAACATTACGCTATGCATTTCTTTTTAAAATTCAAATCGCACACCCAGAGTTTATGAAATCAGACACACTTTTACTCTATAAATAAATGTTACTTTTTCTTTACGTATAAACTTTAAATTGTAATGTATAATGTAAAAGCTATTCACTATTTATGATACGACTTATAAACTTTTTGCTCACTAACAAAATATCACTGAATATATTCAATGTTGACAACAAATAATTAGTATATTTTACAATGATCTCAACTTCTATAAATAAAATATATAGGATTTTAATTAAAGAATTGCTACTCAGGAACATAATGCCGTAAAATTCCTCTGTGAGGTACATATGACGATAATATACTGCAGTAATTCACAGCTTGTAACGTTTAGCTGCCTAACGGAGACAGTTGGTCGCCATAGCTCATTTGTAGACAATGTGGATTACTGTAGGCCTAAACAATGAGTTGCTATTTGTAGCTAACGCTAATCTGACTTGTAGGTCGCCATAGCTCATTTGCAGACAATGTGGATTACTGTAAGCCTAAACAATGTGTTCCTATTTGTAGCTAACGCTAATCTGACTTGTTGGTCGCCATAGCTCATTTGTAGACAATGTGGATTACTGTAGGCCTAAATAATGTGTTTCTATTTGTAGCTAACGCTAATCTGACTTGTCGGTCGCCATAGCTCATTTGTAGACAATTGTAGGCCTAAACAATAGGTTAATATTTATAGCTAACGCTTATCTAACTTATTGGTTGACATGGATTATTTATTTGTAGACAAATGTGTATTATTGTAGGCCTAAACAATGAGTTGATATTCATAGCTAACGTTTATCTGACTTGTCGGTCGCCACAGCTCATTTGTAAACAATGTGGATTACTGTAGGCCTAAACAATGTGTTCCTATTTGTAGCTAACGCTAATCTGACTTGTCGGTCACCATAGCTCATTTGTAAACAATGTGGATTACTGTAGGCCTAAACAATGTGTTGATATTTACAGCTGATGCTTATCTGACTTGTTGGTCGCCATAGCCTATTTGTAGACAATGTAGACTACCATAGACCTAAGCAATGTGCTGGTATTTATAGCCAACGCTTATCTGACTTGTCGGTCGCCATAGCTCATTTGTAGACAAAGAGGATTACTGTAGGCCTAAACAATGTGTTCCTATTTGTAGCTAACGCTAATCTGACTTGTCGGTCGCTATAGCTCATTTGTAGACAATGTAGATTACTGTAGGCATAAACAATGAGTTGATATTTATAGCTAACGCTAATCTGACTTGTCGGTCGCCATGGCTCATTTGTAGACAAATGTGGATTACTGTAGGCCTACACAATGAGTTGATATTTATAGCTAACGCTTATCTGATTTGCTGGTCGACATGGCTCATTTGTAGACAAATGTGGATTACTGCAGGCCTAAACAATGTGTTGATATGTATTGCTAACGCTTATTTAACTTGTTGGTCGACATGGCTCACTTGTAGACAAATGTGGATTACTGTAGGCCTAAACAATGGGTTGATATTTATAGATAACGTTTATCTAACTTGTTGGTCGACATGGCTCATTTGTAGACAAATGTGGATTATTGTAGGCCTAAACAATGTGTTGATATTTATAGCTAACGCTTATCTGACTTGTCGGTTGCCATGGCTCATTTGTAGACAATGTGGATTACCATATACCTAAACATGTGTTGGTAATTATAGCCAACGCTAATCTGACTTGTCGGTCACCATAGCTCATTTGTAGACAATGTGGATTACTGTAGGCCTAAACAATTTGTTCCTATTTGTAGCTAACGCTAATCTGACTTGTCGGTCACCATAGCTCATTTGTAGACAAAGTGGATTACTGTAGGCCTAAACAATGAGTTGATATTTATAGCTAACGCCTATCTGACTTGTTGGTCAACATATCTCATTTGTAGACAATGAGGATTATTGTAGGCCTAAACAATGTTTTGATATTTAAAGCTAACACTTATCTAACTTGTGGGTCGACATAGCTCATTTGTAGACAATGTGGATTACCATTTGCATAAACAATGCGTTGCTATTTATGGCTAACGCTTATCTGACTTGTCTGTCGATATAGCTCATTTGTAGACAATGTGGATTACCATTTGCATAAACAATGCGTTGCTATTTATGGCTAACGCTTATCTGACTTGTCTGTCGCCATAGCTCATTTATAGACAATGTGGATTACCATTTGCATAAACAATGCGTTGCTATTTATGGCTAACGCTTATCTGACTTGTCTGTCACCATAGCTCATTTATAGACAATGTGGATTACCATTTGCATAAACAATGCGTTGCTATTTTTGGCTAACGCTTATCTGACTTGTCTGTCGCCATAGCTCATTTATAGACAATGTGGATTACTGTAGGCCTAAACAATTTGTTGCTATTTATAGCTTACGCTTATAATTAGTTTACACGTACTTTTAGATTTAATTTACAATTTGTTCTTATTTATGATTGGTTATATGTAAACAAACCCGAGCTATAGCCTTATGATTAACATATGTTGTAAAATAGAGCCCTATCTAAACCATAACCTCAATGTAAAGTGTTCCGTAGTTTAAAAATATACTGTATTGTGAATCTAAGCGTTGACATTCGTTACTAATCTAGAGCAAAATGATTAAATGGTATATACGGATAAAAATAGAATTGTTGTTTTTATGTGATGATTATTAATGTCCTGAATTATTAATGTAGGGAAATGTTTATAAGTAATTGGAGAAAGTTAAGTAGGTTCAAAAAATATTTATATTTAAATATGATTCTTGCAGGATTAAGGGTTCCTTGGTTAAGAATTTATAAATGCGAGTATCCTGGATTTTGGAAACGTTCCATTATTATAATAGAATCTTGGTACCATATACTGTCTATGTCTTAAGTTATAAATAACAATTTTAGTGAACCATTTATTGATTTTTGTTATGAATTGAGAATGATTATATTTACAATTTAACACGTGAAACATTTTAACCAGCTGACAGTAAAATTAATGTCAACTGTAAGCCTGTGGACTTGGAAGTTGGGAAATCGGCCACCTTAAATATGGATATAATTAATGAAAATAAACGTTTTATCAAGTTAAGTATCAAAATCTGTTATGCCTAAACTTGCTTAGCAAAACTCTTAATAATTATACTAACTACGTTTTTAATTTGTTTGGTTAAACATATAATCAAATGCTTGATGCAAAGGTATACCTCCAAATTAAAAAAAAGATATTTAATACTTGTAATATTGTGAGCTGCATTTTTTATATTGTAAAACAGGTGCCTGCCCTAAACCGCCAATAATTACTAATAAATAACACTATAAAATATATATAAGCATATATGAATGTATTTTTTGTACTATTTTTTTTTTCTTTCTTATTTACTATAGGACCTCACCGACAAGTTTTGCGTAACTTGGTGAGGCCTTGATTTTGTACTCACTTTAATGTAATAAATAAAATAAATAAATAATTATACCATTTTTAAGAAATTCAAACTATAATAATTAATGCAATTTGAACTTTTTATCTCTTTCGTATTACTAGACGTAGAAGTCAATCGAGAACATGCAGTTTTTAATGTTAACATTTTTAAGTACATCGTAAAGTAGCAGGAAATAAGAGTTATCTTAAAAGTCTATATGGCTTGAGTTGTTTTACTACAATGACAATATAATGATTCCAATAAAAGTGGTACTTTTATCACCTCGACAAGATAAGAAGGAAGTAGTACTAACAAACGACAACAGTTAAGCAGTGTCTTATGGTGTAACGGCACTTCGAGCTCTATAGCTAACAATCGTTTTACTTGATTATAGAACATCTGGTGAAGTGAAGTTTATAATATTTACAAAGTTAAATCGACTTTTGTAGTATAATAAAGCAATATTTAGATCAAGACAAGTTTATTTTAAGTATTTCACTGTAATATACCTAAAAATCTAGCTGTCCTAAGAAAATACAAGAGTAATATGTATACTGATAGCAATTCTTGTTTTGAATCATCGCACCAACCCTATTTTCGGCACAGATTACATAATGTGTATCCGAGTTATAAGGTTGTTTACTAAGAAGTCTACGAAAAATCCAACGACAACAATATTTTACCTTTTTAATTGTTAATTATACTCCGTGCATTTTAAAATGTTTATAAATGTTGTTATAACTTATATCCTATTTGGAACAAAAAAGTACCGGAATTGTACATAATTTTCATTGTGCATCACTTTACACTTTTATTACTAAAAAACCTAATAATGTTTCACATTTATTTTAACACCTGGTTGTAAGGATATTTTCCACAAGCTTTGTAAATGTGAGCTTTTTAACTTTTCAAGAAAAAGGTTCTTATCAATTTTCTGAAGCAACGTTTTGTTGGCTTCTAAAGATCGTAAAATTTATTACTTGGTCATATTGTTATCCCTATGTCCTTATTAAATATATATTTACGATATACTGCTCTTACTTACGTTCATAGACCCGAACGGCACATAACCAAACCTTCTCTAAACGCCAAAGACGTGGTATGCGCATTGTTATAAAATTAAGTTTGAACTACAGTAAATTGAAACTAAACAATCGTCTACTATATGTAAGAAAAACAGTACAATGAATCAATATAAATTGAATTTATATCACTTGATCAATATGTGAGTGATATAAATTGAGGTAAAGTTTACGATTGTCGCTGGCATACCATTTTGTCAAGAATAGGTCCCTTAGTAGTAACATCAAACAAATCATGTCCCCTCTAAACGGCACAGATGCCGTACTACGTGCGTGCGTCTGCAGTGTAAGATTACCATTAAATTAATACTGTTGGTCATAATTATATCATAATACATAGGATATTATTTATAGATAATATTGAGAAAGTATTTTTAATTAGTTTATTCCTCGCAATACTTGGTTGTAAAAGTTCCCTCTTAAAATAACAATTTCAGCATAGCTTGTGAAAACATAACGAGAGAACGAGAAAGAAGTTAGAAGGGAATAGACTTTTAAATATTTAACTGATTAACTTTGGTAATATTATTTTAGCAAAGTTCAGTTTTCTGCTTCCAGTTTTCCTAACAGTTAACGTTGTTGCAACAAAAAACCGTTAAAAAGTGTTACTAACATCTACCGATATTTCTGGGAGAAGACTCAACTATCATGTATTTAGGTCAACTATGCAATGAGTCAAGCCCCGGTCACACGATGTTGTTAACCAGCTGTTAGTAGGTAGTATCTAGCACTATAGTATACCAACACCTACTTTGAGGCGGAAAACGCAGTCGACCGCGCTAATAGCCCACCTTTCGAAGCCATTGTCACCCGTAAGCTGGGTTGGGAGGCCGGCGGGCAGTCACACATATTGCTTCGAGTACCGATAAGATTTTTTTCCAGATTCAATTTTATGGAAATATAAGTCATGTTACGTTATTCATCGCGGCCTGCTGTTAATCGTGATATAAAATTTGACGCAAATCGGTGAAAATTGAGTGGTTAAAATACACTTACTTAATGTGTTTGAAACAGTAATAAGGAATTAATTTAATAATACTACATAAATAAAACTAGAATCATGTATTTACAAAAGAAAAAAAACATTACACAGTCATAAACAAACGAACCAAGAAAATTTACAATTAAAAAATATCGCTTAATGGAATTAATAACTGATCAGTATTGTAATAATGTTAAATTAAACCTATTTAAACTGTATTTACAAAATAAAAAAACATTGCACAGCCATTAACAAACTAGCTAAGATCAAAATACACAACAGAGTTGATGTATTTAGCTCGTATCTTGGTCTTAAGAACGAAATACAAGGAAAACGTAATGTGTCATTTTAAAATTAACAACATTAAAAATATCTAACAATTTTAGAACAAAGGAAGACAATAATTAGACTCTATAGAAGTATTTTACATCTATTTTGAAATTTTTCATGAAATTTTTTAACCTTTTGCCTGTTGACATTAAAAGAGCTAATAGTATTTTTTCATTTTCCAAACAGCTTAAAAAATGGTTGACTAATGTAAATAGTGTTGAATTTTTATTTTCCATATTAAGTTAATTTTATGTATAGTTTAGACCTTCTTTTATTTTTGCTTCACGCCACAGCAGCCAACTTTTTCAGTAGTCATCAAAGAAGTCTGGACAATGTATTATCTTTAATTTATAGTTATTTATAATATTTTGTTTTATCAATATAGCCACCAACTACTGGATTATAAGGTGGCTATTTTTCCTAATTAATGTATGTAAACATATTGTATGCTTTTGGGAATAAACACAATATCATTTACATTACCAAAAAGGTCCAATAAACATAATTAATAACAAAATAACAAAAATAAAATGAATGGATAACATTTTTAAACATTTAAACAAAGCAAAGCAAATTATGTACACTGACAGATAATAATAAGCAGCCGAATACAGTAAACAATTTAACTGCCATATTAGAAGTAAAATATTGAGTCATTTTAGGCGATTTAAATTTTGTTTACACGCTCAGGCAATCCTAAACTATCCTAAACGTACCCTTATTTACGTCAGAGCTTTATTTGTATAGCCCTAATATAGTTATAAACTAGTTAAAAAATTCAATGTTAAAAATAAAAAAAATTGGTGTTAACGATTAAAGTTAATTACTATAACAGCTGAATAATAACTAAATTTTTAAATGTTTAAAAATATCCATTCATTTTATTTTTGTTATTTTTGTTATTTTGTTATTAATTATGTTTATTGGACCTTTTTGGTAATGTAAATAGATGTAAAATACTTCTATAGAGTCTAATTATTGTCTTCCTTTGTTCTAAAATTGTTAGATATTTTTAATGTTGTTAATTTTAAAATGACACATTACGTTTTCCTTGTATTTCGTTCTTAAGACCAAGATAAATACATCAACTCTGTTGTGTATTTTGATCTTAGCTAGTTTGTTAATGGCTGTGCAATGTTTTTTTTATTTTGTAAATACAGTTTAAATAGGTTTAATTTAACATTATTACAATACTGATCAGTTATTAATTCCATTAAGCGATATTTTTTAATTGTAAATTTTCTTGGTTCGTTTGTTTATGACTGTGTAATGTTTTTTTTCTTTTTTAAATACATGATTCTAGTTTTATTTATGTAGTATTATTAAATTAAATCCTTATTACTGTTTCAAACACATTAAGTAAGTGCATTTTAACCACTCAATTTTCACCGATTTGCGTCAAATTGTATATCACGATTAACAGCAGGCCGCGATGAATAACGTAACATGACTTATATTTCCATAAAATTGAATCTGGAAAAAAATCGTATCGGTACTCGAAGCAATATGTGTGACTAATTGGCTGCCCGCCGGCCTCCTGACCCAGCTTACGGGTGACAATGGCTTCGAAAGGTGGGCTATTAGCGCGGTCGACTGCGTTTTCCGCCTCAAAGTAGGTGTTGGTATACTATAGCACCAGCAAGCAGCGGCTGTTAGATCAGTGATGGCTGGTGCCTGTGAAATTTCGACCGTAGTGAAAAAGAAAAAAAGCATTTAAAGGGCTACTAAGGATAGGAGTTAGTGAGCTTCACTCGGAAATGTTAAATCGGAAAGATAGGCGTTTGTGGGTTAGGCCATGGATTCAAAAACGATAAGAATTAGGATCATCATCTATAATGATTTACATTATACCACCATCTCTCCCTCTGGACGATTCTCTCCTTACAATTGCTCACGCCAAAAACCTTCAGCTGCAGAAAACCAAGCCAATTTGGTTTGTACACTTCTCCTGCACTTCCATCACATTTCTTTGACTTTTTAATTTTATTTAACTAGTTCCGATAAGTATCTCTTCGGCTCTTTATCTTCTTTTTTAACATTTCAAGTGTTATATGTATTCCTTTTGCTTGAATTTCTATAAATAAGTTTATGTATGCCTCTTCCTTTGTATTTGTTAACAAATAATCAGGACAGGACACGCCCCACAAACAGGGATGGTTTTGGAAAATAACCAAAAAGGTCTTTCGTAGATCACTTTATTCAGCCATTTTCAATATTTCACTAGACAACTTGTTGATTCACTGGCTGCTGGTATGCTACTAGGGTGGTCAGACGGCTCTGGTTGCTGGCACCAGCGACTGCGAGTGGTCACATGACCCGCTGGTTGCTGTCACCGGCACTCCGGCGGAACCAGCAGCTGGTTTTGTGGTCACACTACGCTGTATATCAGCCGCTACTCAACTACAGCTCGTAAACAGCGTCGTGTGACCGAGGCTATAGAGTAAGAAATATATTGGCAGAGAAAATCATTTACATTGGTATTCAAAAATATAATTTCAGTTGATTAGTGATTATGCACATTAGCCGAGTAAAAGCGAATAACTTGTAGGAAATAAAACATAATAATATAATAATGGTATATATTTTCAAGCGAACCCTTACAATTCATGTTTTTATGATGTCTTACGTGTCTCAATTGTTCATCGGGGCCTTATACGGCGTGGATGATGTGGCGGGTTAGAGACTCCCAGTTATCGTGTACCAATTTTTATTAGTAGAGAAAGCTCGTTGTTCATTTCAAGACTCGTACAGCGGCTTGCGCTTTATTTCTATTGTTACGAATGATGATATCTTAAAACTAAACGTGTCAGATATACTTGTTGATCATTTAAAAAGTTTCAAAAGTAAGTGGATTCTCTCGTTAAAAAGGTAAATTGTTTGATAACCCAGAATCTTGTTATTTATTTATTGTTGGAATTTTGTTATTACTAAGTTGTAATTATTTTTTACCTTGTAATTGTTATTTATACATCTTTATACTGTTATTAATCTATCTTTATATAGTTGGTTGGTATTATCTCATTTTACTATAAATATTTTCTACAAATCTTTATTTGGTGCTACGCATTTTAAGCAAAATCGTGGACACTCTATTGTTCCTACATAATATAAATTGTAATACTTGTTTCTACCGGCGGGCACGAATTGGACAACTTTTGCCTACCCTCGCTAATCCCCGAGCACGAACTGGACAACATTTTCTAAGCAGGTCAAGGGGCTGAGCATGAACTGGACAACTTTTCGGCTCCTTTGAAAACCGAAGTGCCTAATCTAGCGTTAAATAAGCGCACACAAACAATCTGAAAACTGCTCGCTCATGTAAAGTCTGTAAACAAATATCCCCCATAAGAATAACAGAAACTCAGAAACTATCAAACAGATTTGCGTGAAAGTTGGCGAGCTCATTAACTGCTTAGTGTATTGTCGCATGGGGTGGCACAAAGTTTGCGGACAGCTGCACCTCTACAATAATATACCTACTAAAATATTTTACCATAATTTCTGGACACCATAATTAGGTTAGGTTAGGTTAGGTTAGGTCACTGCACGGCCGCTACATTCTTTGCGCACTTGGCCCCCGCTGCATCTAATCCTTTCTAATCCTTCCTGCATACCATCCTCTCTACCTGGCAGGGAAAGTTGTCCAGTTCGTGCTCGGAGATTAGGAGACCCTTTTCTGTCCCTTCCTTAAAATTGGGAATGTTGTCCAGTTCGTGCCCAGCCGTTTCTACGGCTCCAACGTTTTTGTGTTTAAAGCTTGTATTATGGGAAGAAAATTAAATCGATATTTGAGTTTATGGTTTGGGTCACATTTTAGTCTAGACAAGATGACTAGACCGAGACCTGGGAAGATGTTACGTTTGCTGATTCATCTCAATATTTTCCTTTTTCTCCAAACTCGCGATGTTTTATTCTTTGCATCAATAATTATTACAACAGAAGTATTTACACTGTTTTAACAAGTGTGCCCAGATATACCTAATCTTCAATTGATTTACTAGGCCTACCGAGCAATATAGAACTTGTAAGCTCTCTACTCTACAGAGAGAAACCACACTCGGCTAAAATCCACTGCTTTAAATGTTATTGTTGAAGACTAATTATACAATTTATAAAATTTTCTGCACAATCATCATCTGAAGTCTTGTAATTTACGGCCGGTTTGGGGCTCTCAGATTACGTGTGCTAAACTTTAACCCATTGGCCTACATATGAATTTAACACTTGAACTACCGGTAATCCAAATATATTCCAGAAAAACGTAAATGATTTATCTATTTAGCAACGATGATCATTTATGATAGATAAGTTATTTATTTATTTTATTGTTAACTGACTCTGATGACACTGTAAGATCTATTAAATTATATATTTTTACAGTATGTAATAATGTAAGTTATCAGTATAATTTTTTATGTAGTTTATATTAGTGAAATATATATAAAAAGTTCGTAATCAATAAAATATTTACATCTAAGTAAATATAACTTCCAACTGAACAAAATACACATTTTTTGCTTGTCACATCACTGTAGAAAATTAGTATTTTATTTCCAGAAAAATTACGACTATGTTATATATACCTTTTAATCAATACAAGATAAATAAACTGTTAACTATTCAAATGCTTAAGTATTCACTGGCAAACCAAAATGCACACTAAAAAGATGGTTAAACATGACTTTTTGTGGAAATCTTGTTATAGCTTGCGTGCCCTTCTATTGTAGTCTGGTAAAATAATTACTATCACTTTCTAATAAATTTATCAATTTCACAAAAAAATATTAATCAGTTGAAACAATTTTGTGTCACACAATCCAAAGACACAGCGAAAACAATTATTCTACAATAAAAAAATACGTTTGGAAATCATATATATATATATATTATCAAATATATTTATAAATTAAATCATATAAAACATTATATGATGTATTGTACATTTAAAGCAAAATCATAAGAGTACATATGTCTAACCTGTCCCAATGTTATTGTTTTCAACCGGTTTTGTGGCGTGGAAATGAAGTAATATGTTTTGTCCTTTTTTTTATTTACGCTTGGTAGTCTGGACGAAATACTTTAAATTAGAGTCGTCCGAGACCTGGGAAAAGACGTAACGTTTGCTGATTCATCTCAATATGTTTGTTATTCTCTAAACCTGCAATGTTTGGGTGGTCCTTACAAGTATGCCTTGATAGGCTTAACCACTTGTTTATCCTTTCTTCAATTGTTTCACTTCCTAGCAGTATACAACTCGTTATACAGCTACATCTACTGAGAGATAATTCATTGTAAAATTTATAACCTTTCTGCCGAACCATATTTTTTAGTTTTAAGTGATTTTTATTTATTCGTGCTTGTTTAACAGTTAAATTGCAATCCTATATTAAATGTAATGTGTAAATAATTTTGTTGTTGATTAGTCAATATATTCACTATCACGCATTTGATTTTAATCAAACAAGATTCACATTGTTACATTGCAATAACATCTATTGGCCAGAAATATCATGTATGTCAAATTTGTATTGTCTTTGTAACTAACAATCACAAAGGCTATGACTGTGGTGGACTTAGGGGACAGATTAAAGAATAACAATACACAGATATTTCAATAATAAATTAAATCAAGCAATGTTGACGCATATTGACCATTTTGACAATTTGAATATAAATCGTCCATCCTTTGAGCACCATGTCTCAGACAGGAAAAGAAAATTGACTTTCTTGAAATTTCAGTCAATGAGATAGGACAATAAGATTAAAATGGCTTTGTTTAAAATTCAGAGTTGATATCGGACAAAAAGATTAAAATTATATTTTTCTGTAATTCAATGTTATCGCAGAACCGATTTATCCAGGTGAACGACACTTACGTGATCCTAGAACAAACAATCTCAACATGTGTTCCATAGTATATAATCGGAAACTAGATCTCTATGGAGGCACATCCGGAAAAGAAGAGACAATCTGATAGAACACTTTTTGAGACACAACAACATTATGGGAACAATAGCAGAAGGAGCTATTAAGGGAAGGAATCGCCGGGGACGACCGACGATGGAGTATATGCAGCAGATTATGAATTATGTACGAGGTTGTGCTACTTATAAGGAAATGAAGAGGAAGGCAGACAGAAGAGAAGAATGGCGAGCCGCTGCAAACCAAACTAAGGGTTGAGCACTGAAGAAGAAGAAAGTATATAATCCTAGCGAAGAATCAGCCAAGATCTTCAACAAGCTCGTAGCCTATTTTATCAACTGCCAGTGGCGAAACCTGTTGATTTTAAACAATATCTTTCCTAAAGGAACCTACATAACAAATTAATTGACCCAATGTCTTCCTAGATACAAGATGTCACCAAGATCTTACTTCACGAGAGCATAATTACTTAAAAATATGTGATTGCACAGTTGGAGCAGAGTAAATCTCGTAATGAGCTATATTTTAAGGTATTTTAACAACATGAACATTGACTGGTTATTAAAAATAGAATTAAAAAGTAGTATATACTCATATATTATTTCATTTAAAAATTACCATTTTGTGACGTATTATATATTTTTAAAATAATAAATTTCATATGTATTGATTTTAATATAATATAATAAGCGTCGGCTCTTGAGGCGTAAGGGTGTACCCAAGCTACTTGAAGGCAAAGTGACGGGTTACATACTCGATAACGATACGGTGTCGGGTCTTGAGGCGCAAGCTGTACCCCAGCCTCTTGAAGGCAAAGCGACGGGTTCCATACTCGCTACAGACACGGCGTCTGCTCTTCAGGGGCAAGGCTGTACCCCAGCTAATTGAAGGCAAAGTTGACGGGTTCCATACTCGATACCGACACAGCGTCGGCCCTTGAGGCGCAAGGATGTACCCCAGCTACTTGAAGGCAAAGTGACGGGTTACATACTCGATCCCGACACGGCGTCGGCTCTTAAGGCGCAAGGCTGTACTCCAGCTACTTGAAGGCAAAGTGACGGGTTAGATACTCGATACCGACACGGCGTCGGCCCTTGAGGCACAAGGCTGTACCTCAGCCACTTGACGGCAAAGTGACGGGTTCCATACTTCGACTTTATGCTGAAAACAAGCACTCAGTTTTGTCTGTGATTTGTTTGAGTTTTGAAGTTGAAATTGTCTAATTTATTGTTTATATTGTGTATTCATGAATTTTAAACATCGGATTTTATACTGAAGTCAAAATCATTTGAACACTTTAATTTTGAGTTTGTATTTTAAGTTAACCTAAACAGCTAAATCTTCAATTAATTGGTTCTTATAATAATATTCAATTCAAAAATTAATATCAACTGTTTGAATAAACATTATGTCTTTCGATTATAGCTCTTAAATTAATAAATATTCTTTTACCAAATTAATTACATAGCTCGTAGCAGAAGAAACACATTACACAGAGATCCACGCAGAATTTCTTCGTAGTGGATGATCGCTTAAAGCAAGTGAACTCCTCTGGTTGCAGTCAGATTCTTAGTTGACTACTACCCTCCTATTTCTTCAAATAATTTTTTTTATTACTTCACAGGCAGATTAGCTGGAAGCCGACTCTTTGGGGTGGATCACATATCTCCATTTTAGTCCAATTGATAAAATAAATTATATTGCCAGTTAGAAATGTCCAGCAAAAATGTATGTCCAGTGTGCGTAATTTCTGTTAGTCAGCAAGACAAGAGAATTCTGTGTGATGGGAAGTGTGGTAGATGGTTCCACTCATCATGTGTTAAATTTTCTTCCACTGAGTACAATAAGTTGGCTAAGGATCAGAATCTAAAATGGACATTTGGCCGCGATGACTGTATTAATGATACCACCCAATCTGTGAACACTCTGATTCAGCAAATATCCGCACTTTCAAGCAACATAGCCGACTTATCCACGAAAGTAAATTCACTAACATCCATTCCAGCCAAGATCGATACCATCATTACAGAAATTGACAATGTCAATAAAACCTTGATCTCGGTCGACAAGCGAGTTACCGAAAATGAGAACTCGATTAAACATCTAAAAGAAAAGGTACATAAACTCGATTCCCAGCCCTCGTCCTCGATTTATTCTGAGATGTTGATCGGTGAAGTTAACGAGCGTTCTCGCAGGGCTAACAATGTTATGATGTACAATGTGGCTGAATCGTCAGCATCCTCAGTCGACACTCGAAAGGAACATGATCTTCAGCTAGTTCTAAAGTTGTTTAACTCTATCGGCCTTTTCAATAATATGGATAACGTAAAAACGTTCAGGGTTGGTTCCAAGAGGCCTGGAAATGTGAGACCTCTTAAAGTTATACTTAACTGCCCAAGTGATGTCCACAAAATACTGGGCAGTTGCAGTGGGGAGAATGTTACCGAAATAGATCCACGTCTCGCTAACTTCAAGGTCTCTTGGGATAGGACCGCAAGAGAACTGGATTACCTTAAGGCTTTTAGAAAGCAGCTAGATGATCGGATTGCCGGCGGGGAGAAGGATCTCACTATAAAATATCTGAATGGCATCCCTAAAATCATCAATTCAAAAAACGTATAAGCTTTCATGGATCATCATGTAAAATTCAAATGTATTTCCAAAATGTAAATGGTTTAAGAACTAAACTGATTACTTTAAATCAATCAATTGCTACTTCTTCATATGATATTATAGCTCTAGTTGAAACTAACCTCCAGTCTACAATCAACGATTCTGAGCTTGGTATGTCTAACTTCTCCATCTTTAGATGTGACCACTCTGAGCTATCCAGTGCTAAATCGTGTGGAGGAGGTGTACTACTTGCCATTCATAACTCCATACGCTGCCATCAGACAATGACTACTGTAACGAATGTGTCTTTTCTATCCTGCAAAATACAGAGAAAAGCCTTCATATTAGGTGCTGCATATATCCCGCCCAATCAACCTGTGGCAGCGTACGCTAGTTTTTGCAATGCCGTCGAGGAAGTATGCAATACCTGCTCTTATTGTGATAGTATAATCTTGACGGGTGACTTCAATATGCCTGAGGTGGCTGGAACACTGGGGACGCCACAAGGCCTACTCATCTTTTAACTAATTTTGCCTTGGCAAACAATGTGAGCAAAATTAATCCAATTCTTAATGCCAGAGGTTCATGCCTGGACCTGGTTTTCTCTTCAGTTACCTCATCTGAAGTCACTCTCACCATCGATCCATTGCTACCTGAGAACTTTCACCACCCATCCCTTAATATCAGCTTCAATGTTCAAGATTTCCCCTCGCCTAGAGAACCACACTTCGTTATGGACTTCAGAAGATGTAATCTACCAGCGGTTTTCAAACAGCTACAACAATTGGACTATCCACTGCCCCTCTGCATCAACGACATCACTCACTCTTTATAACTGGCTGGCCCGATTAATATTTAACAACACTCCAACGAAAAAGTGGGTGGTTCTAAGTTCCCAAGCTGGTTTCTTCGGAGCTGAGGAAACTTGTAGTTCTCAAGAAAGAACAGCATCTGCGTTACAAGCGCACATTAAATGACATGGACTACGCTAAAATCTGCCAACTTAGGAGTGCGTGTAAGGAACTTTCATCTAAATGCTACACGGACTACATCAAGAAAGTTGAGCAAAGTGTACCTTTGAACATAAAGACCTTCTGGTCTTATGTTAGCTCCCTTAAAAGTTCGGCAGGCACTCCTTCTAGAATGACTTACGATGGAAATGATGCAATTGATCCCACTGGAAAATGTGAATTGTTTTCTCGGTTCTTTTCTTCGGTATTCAGAAATGATAATGCTACTATTCCTGAATTTCACTTTGGGCTGAACCAGACTATATCTAGTTTTGCTTTCTCTGATCTGACAATTGAGAGCAAACTCAATTCTCTTATTCTTCAAAGGGGGCTGGGCCAGACGATATCCCTCCCCTAGTACTACGTTTTTGTGCTCCTGTCCTGGCTCCATTCTTGTCCATCTTCTTTCAAAAGCTATTGAAAATGGGGTTATTTCCCCCTTCCCTCAAGCAAAGTTTTCTTGTGCCCATTTTGAAGTCCGGCAATAACATGGCTGTAAAAAACTACCGTCCTATTGTGATTCAGTGTACACTTGCCAAGGTTTTTGAGAGTGTAGTTCTTGACATCCTGAACTTCCACTTCAAGAATGTCATCTGCCCTGAACAACATGGATTACGCTTCGGGCGCTCTATAGTCAAAACTCTGCTACAGCTACAAGAGTACACCATGTCAGCCTTTGCTCTTTCACTGCCATTTGATTGTATACATTTGGATTACTCAAAGGCATTCGACAGGATCAACCATCAACTCTTCGTCGCTAAGCTGCGTGGCTACGGTGTTCACGGATCATTATTGAAGTTCATCGAAAGCTACCTTAATGATCGCAGTCTCATTGTAAAATTTGATGGAGCCAAGAGTCAACCGTTTCCAGTGTTATCAGGAGTTCCTCAGGGATCCCACCTGGGACCCCTATTGTTCAATCTCTTCATCAATGACATTCGTGAGGTTATCCCTGTCAACTTCTTGATGTTCGCTGACGACATCAAGATATTCAATAGAATCCGGACAATTCAAGACCGATTGGCTCTTCAGTCTGCCTTGGATGGAATCCGTAATTGGTGTGAATCTAATGCAATGGATCTAAATGTCTTGAAATGCCAATGCATAACTTTTAGTAGACTTGCAACATTGGAAACTTTGATTATAAGATCAATCTTACACCTTTGAAGAGTCAGCTCTGTTCGAGATCTGGGAGTGATCATGAGTGCTGACTTAAGTCCTCTCGAACACATTAACAATATTACAGCCAGAGATGGCTCCCTTCTGGGTTTTCTCCTTAGAAGCTCCCGTGGATTCAACTTGCCTTGTACTATTGTTACTCTTTACAAATCCTTAATTCTTCCCGTCCTGGAATATGCCTCAATTATCTGACACACCTATCAGGTGGGTCATGTGAAACAGCTGGACACTATTCAAAACAGATTCGTCAGGATGCTTGGTGTGAGAATTGGCTTTTCATACTTCGCAACGCCTATCACGGACGTCGAGATACGATTTGGACTCCTGCCACTCCAATCCAGAAGAAATATTAGTGACCTCATCTTCATGTTCAAATTGGTCAACGGGCTTATTGACTGTCCAGAACTACTTCAGGAGGTGTATCTGACTACTCCTCGAGTGCCCCCTCAAAATATGTGTTCCAGCGGAGATTTATGCCTACCAACTACTCATACAATAGCGGTTTTGCTCGGCTCCTGAGAGGGTGAAGCGAAGTTGCACACAGCGAAGCTTGTAGATCCACGGATCTACAGCATCGTTTAGATCTGAAGCTATCAGAAGAGAGCTCGAACGGCTTTCCGCTTCCTGATGCTTGGACATCTTCTGGATATTTAGTTCTTTGATTAAGTTCTGTTGTACTTTATTTCATAAAAAATCGTTACCACTCTATTTAAATAGTCGGATTCATATCTTATTATTGTTGCCTAGTATTAGAATTTCCTTATATTTAGTAGTTTAGCAAAAAATCCTGTATTTAGTTGTAGTTGCACTGATTGGCGTCAGCCACATGAATGTAATTATTTAAAATGGTGTATTAGTGAATAAATAAATAAATACTCAATCCCGACACGGTGACGGCTCTTGAGGCGTAAGGCTGTACCCCAGCTACTTGATGGCAAAGTGACGGGTTCCATACTCGATACAGCCACGGCGTCGGCTCTTGAGGCGCAAGGCTGTACCCCAGCCACTTGAAGGCAAAGTGATGGGTTCCATACTCGATACCGACACGGCGTCGGCTCTTTTACAAAGACAACCTTTGTATCTAATAAAAAGAACACATACGTACATAAAATTAAACAATTAAATTAAATTATTATCCAAGCTAACTTAAACAATATTTGTGATTTTAACATACCTGTAGATAACAACTAGTTTAATGTTGATACAAAATTCCAGTTCAATTAGGGATAGATTTATGGCAGTAATGTTACATATATTAGTGGATTCATTTCTAATTGGTCGCTTAATCATATGTTTACCAGTAATAGCTACTAAATCGATTTGCACACTAGGTGAATAATAATGAGATCAAACCAGGCTTTAGTCGGACATTTGTGGGTTGTTGTGATTAACTATCTTGATTACATTCTCAATTACATGGTGTTAAATGTTCAGCTTTGCAACTATGTCAGCTCTCTCGTTGAGTACACTTCCCGTGGTTCGTGGGGTGCAGGAGATATATTAAATCAGTAATGATACACGCAATAATATTCATATACTGATATTTACGCAATAGAATTTTCAATAAGAAACCATCTTAATGCTGAAAACTGAACTGTTTTATTAGATAACTTTGAAGACGAGCACAGAAATCTGTAAAATTCCAAGGAATAACCATTGACAGTAACCTAAAGTTTTCACAGCACATAGATTATGTTTCTAATAAACTCAGTACTGGCATCTATATGTGATAGTGACTGTATATTAGGGATTTATTTATTCTTATCTTTCGTATGGTGAGGCAGTCTGGGGTCAGGAAAATACAAGAACACAATTTGTGTTTAAATTAGAAAAAAAGCAACAAGAATTATTTTTAATAAGCTTCAATCAACATCTTGCAAACACTGATTTAAATTGCACAAAATGTTAACGTTCCAATCTATTTACATTTTCAATATATTGCTCTTTTTCCGAAAGAATATCCGCCTTTACAAAGTAGGTCGTGTGAATCAGCATTACAGTCTACGTAACAACAATAATGTTCAAGTACCAGCAAGTTTTTGTTAAACACCTTTTTTGGTGGAGCAGGACTCTTCAACGCATTGCACGAGCACCTGAAGGTGGAGTATGATATTAACACCTTTGGGACAACGTTAAAAGTGTTGTTGGTATCACGCAGCTGCTACAGTGTCCGGGATTTTGTTTCTAAAAATTATATTCTAGATTTGCGATTTTTAAAATAGTTCAAATAAATATAAGTTATGGTTATTATCTATCAGTAATGTATCTAGTTTTATGAAGCATTTATTCTGTATTATGTACTATTAAACTTTTTAATTGATTCAATTTTACACATTAGTATTTTCACATAGTAAATATTCAAGCAAATCCAGTCTTCTCAAAATGGCAGTCTACCAACATGACGTTAAATTGTTCCCTGGTTAACAGTATAGTCTGAATAAAGTAACTTTGATACCAGCAGAACGTCTACGCCCCACCAGCCTGTAATGCAAAACTCTGAGTTTTAATTAGCTGTCATATACTTAAAATAAGAAAGCAATCATTTTCAAACTAATTGTATGGTGTCTACCATTTTATATTCTTTGAGAAAAAAATTATGCTGGAGATTTAGTATAAACTAATTAGCTTTATATCGTGATATTGGTGTTTAAGAACACGTTTTTATGAGTGAAATTGCACGTGAGTCGTCTTTAACCTGTCACTGTAGCGAGAATAATAATAATAAAATAATTTGTTCTGGATTAAAAACGTGTTCTTAAACGCAAATATCACAATTAAAAGCAAATTAGTTTAAAGCAATATCTCAAGCATAATTTTTCTTAAAGTATATAACATGGTGGACACTATACAAGTAGTTTGAAAACCATGGTTTATTTTTTGAGTTTGACAGCAAATTAAAACTCAGAGTTTTGTCAATTCAGGTGCGTGGCGGTTCCACCAGTATGTACCAATGTTATTTTATTCTGACTATAATAATATGCTCTTAAGTAGTATTATAGCCAGAATAAAATAGGCCTGAGAGTTTGGTTATGTTCGTGACAGTACTTACCGTAGATTCTTACCAGCATAACTTAGCGCGTAGTTTAGGGCGAGTGTAAAAGACTATATGAATATAGGATGAGTGTAGATGACCAGTGTATTATAGTTACTAGTTGAGTTCAATTTATTCTCAGAAAGGGCAATTTCTTAATATCCCAAAAGCCAAGGAAAATAAGAGACCTACAGTTTTACCTGGAATCCGAACCGTATAGTTGGTCTGATGTCCAGATCATATTCAGTTCTCTACTCTACTCAACATCCGGTCCCTTGATTACTACCAACAGGAAACAACCAGAGACTTATCTAGTAGAGTCAACGCTGATAGCAACCATTGAGCTGACGGCGTGTTGGTATTAGGGGGATCCAGCTAAGGACGGACCTATCGCTTACAATCTCCACAACACTTTGTTCCCAAGTAGCTGGGTACTAGTGCCGACTAATCTACTGTACTAGTAATGCCATTCAACCTTATCTCCTCACACATGCCACTTTCTAGAGCAAAAAAAATACATCTGGCAGTAGGTCACATCATATTCCTGAAACAGCCACTACAGACTAAAGTAAATTCTGTGCGACACAATTTCTATGATTTCAAGTGTAAATAAATAAGTTAATTAAAAATATACGGTATTAGATATATTTATATGTTTATTTGTTAGTCTATATCTATGCTGATAAAATTTTCAGAATAACAATTCCTTAAAGCTATCCTGATGAATTGGCTACATATTTATAATAAATAAAATTTATATATACATTCGAAAACTCATACTATAAAGGTATAGTATAAAATAAATAACATATAGTATAATATAACAGTATAAACGTATAGAACGAGTAAAATACTCCTGAGGAAATGTTTTAATACAGTAATAAATATTGTATAAACTAAACGACTAAATGACAATAATATAACATGCAAAAAGCAACAAAACTTTAAAGCAATAACAACTATTCTTTATACAACCATATGGGTTGTGTTTTTTTTTAACATGTCAACATATAAATTTGTTCAATGCCAAAGAAGGTTATTTTTGAATCAATTATATTTTATTAAAATATAAATTATTAGTGCCATTTACTAATATTAAATTTTTTTTCATTTGATATTATGTCGTGATATTACCAACTTTCGAGGAATAAACCATAACCAATTGTACAATAAATAAATATTTATCCTTTATCACAAAAATATAGATTTAGAAGCATGATATTGAGAGCATTTCAATATCTTTAATTGTAGCTAGCGGAAAGTATATGGAAAATCAACACAGTCAAATCAATTACGGATTCAATTATGAATTTAGTAAGAAAGAATGTAAATAAGAAAATAGAAAACTAGCAATTCATCGTTAGCTTTTAAGAAGACTTGTATTATCTTGTCAAATATTTAACACTTAAAATCTTAGAGTAAAAATATATTTTATAATTTTAGTTCATTTCGTCAAATCTATTATCGGTAACCTATTATCTCGTAATATTTTCACTTTTATAGTGTTATTATTTTAATAACTCATCCTGAAAATTATGATTTCAATTATTCATTACTTTAACCAAAAAAAGTCATGTTCTATTTTGATATGAAAAAAAAACATATAATAACGATGTTTTGACACTTCAAAATTTAAAGTTTTTTTTTGCTGTTACTGAAATTGTTCAATTTAAAAACAAACTCGCATTTGTCACTCTATAGTGTTTGCTTTCTGGCTTATATTTCTAAATATGCAACACACATCAATCTAACCTCTATTTGTCTTTGTTATATATCTCGTAAATCTTTAAAAATATTTAACATTGCAATTAATTTTTTATAATTATTAAGAGGGTCTATTATATTTACAGCATCAATAATTTGTGCTTCAATATTTTTTAATATTACGTACAGTGTGTGTGTGTGTGTGTGTGTGTGTGTGTGTGTGTGTGTGTGTGTGTCATGTACAGTGGTATTGACCCACCCGCCCACCCATACACGTACAGTGGTATTAACCCACCCATTCACGTGCGGTAGTATTGACCCACTCACCCACCCATGCACGTGCGGTAGTATTTCAATATAGTATATCAATATATAGTATATCAATACCACTGTGTGTGTATGGGTAGGAGGGTTGGTCAATAGCACTGTACGTGTATGGGTAGGAGGGTTGGTCAAAAACACTGTACTTGTATGGGTAGGAGGGTTGGTCAATAACACTGTACTTGTATGGGTAGGAGGGTTGGTCAATACCACTGTACTTGTATGGGTGGGAGGGTTGTTCAATACCACTGTACTTGTATGGGTGGGAGGGTGGGTCACTTATACGTGTGAGGGTGGGCTTAAGGTGGTCAATATCAATGTACGTGTATAGGGGTGTCAGATATATCAATACCACTGTACTTGTAAGGGTGGAACAACATAACTAAACATATTACCATTTAGATAGCAGCCACTTTATCCACCTGTCTATTCTTATATCGTTACACATACAAACAACATTTTAAATACAAACAATGAGTAGATGAACAAGAGACTTTTAAACTAATATTCAAAAGATGTAAAAAAAGAAACAATCATACCCATACACGTACAGTGGTATTGACCCACCCGCCCACCCATACACGTACAGTGGTATTGACCCAACCACACACCCATACACGTAAAGTGGTATTGACCCACCCGCCCACCCATACACGTACAGTGGTATTGACCCACCCACCCGCCCATACACGTACAGTGACATTGAGGATATACAGGAGTTTTGAGTCGTGAGTCGGAGTAGGAGTATGACAAACACTATTGGCAACACTGTATGTCAGGGCTACACTTAAATGCCACAAGTCGGGACATCCATTAAATAAAGTATAATGAGTAGATTTATAGAAAGAAAACAAATACTTAAGTATACGACTATGAGTGTATTTGATCTCTTTCAAACAAATGAAAATCTATTGGTACAGTCCTGACAAAATGATATCCATTCAAGCTATGGCAAAGAAAAATAACGATAAAATACATGGAAATAGTAAGGAATTCTGATATCACCCGCCCACACTTACACGTTCAGTAGTATTTAATATGAATAGGAAATACATACAATGGTACACATACAGTGGTATTGACCCACCCGCCCACCCACACACCTACATTGACCCACCTCTGTATGTGTATGGGTGGGCGGGTGGGTCAATAGTACTGTATGTGTATAGTTGGGTGGGTGGGTCAATACCACTGTGCATGTATGGGTGGGCGGGTGGGTCAATACCACTGTCCGACAGTCAGACAGACAGACAGACAGCCAGACCCACCCGCCCATCAATACCACTGTACATGTATGGGTGGGAGGGTGGCTCAATACCACTGTATGTATGTGGGTGGGCGGGTGGGTCAATACCACTGTACGTGTATGGGTGGGCCAATACCACTGTACGTATATGGGTGGGTGGGTCAATACCACTGTATGTGTATGGGTGGGCGGGTGGGTCAATACCACTGTACGTGTATGAATGGGTGGGTGGGTCAATACCACTGTACGTATATGGGTGGGTATGTGAATACCACAGTGCGTGTATGAGTGGGCGGGTGGTTCATTACCACAGTGTATTTATGGGTGGGTGGATGGGTCAATACCACAGTGTGTGTATGGGTGGGTGGTTGGGTCAATACCACAGTGAGTGTATGGGTTGGTGGGTGGGTCAATACTACATTACGTGTATGGGCGGTTGAGTGGGTCAGTACCACTGTACGTGTATAAGTGGGTGGGTGGATCAGTACTACTTACTGTACGTGTATGGGCGGGTGGGTGGGTCAATACTACTTACTGTACGTGTATGGGGCAGGTTAGGACGATTGACGTTGGGATTTGGTATAACCCAAGGTACGACGAATGACGTTGGGACTTGTTAGGACCCAAGGTACAACGATTGACATTGGGATTATGTATAAACCAAGGTACAAACCGTACAGACAGACCCACAAAAAATGAAAAATCAATTGTGACTGCTGTAAAGCAGATCACGTGATCCATAAACCGGTAAATGTGAGTTAGTCATGGTGTCTGGAAGTATCGTTAAAATATTAAACACTTGCATTAAATGTTGGTGTTTGTTATAACGGCTCCCCTCAAGTGGCTATAATGTGCTGCTTGTAATGGAGTCGTTATATCGCTGTAATAACATCAACTAAGTACTGAAACTACATGCTACAAATACTTTATCTTATCACCGATTGTTTTAGTTATTATAACTATCCAATGAATTTTAAATCTATTGAATTCACTCTCTAAGTTAAATGATAATAATTGTTCTCTAATGCTCGTAATACTGTAATTTTATTTTATGTACACAAAATCATCAATTACATTCTCGTCTGCTCTTTCTCAGGAAACTGAATTGGCTAGGAACTGTATGCCCACTGCCGGTTCATGCATACAAACCTCGAGTATAAAGGGTGGATGGGTAAGTGATCGAACTTTGAGTACAAAGAAGGGTTGGTGTTCAATTAATCCTTGGGTATGAAGGGTGGGCGGGTGAGAAATAAAACCTCGAGTATGAAGGATGGGCTGATAGTGATCAAGAACAGATTATAAAGAGTTTTCCGGTGATAACCACGTCAATGTACTATATGCATCATGTAAAAGATAACCAGACGTTTCACCCATATTGTGATGTCATAATGTAGACAATACCTTGACGTGGTTGTCACCGGGAAATATAGATTATAGTTACGACAGCAGCCACGTAAGCCTTAGTTCTAAAATCATAAATTGTTAATTTTGATTTTTTTGTATGAAAGCTTCTCACATGTACATTTTGCTCTAATAGCTTAAACAAGGGTTTTTACTGTCAAATTTTACTTTTCAGTAGTTATTTAATCAACCCTAACACATGTTATCTATTCAAACTTTAAAAAAATCTACTCTATTTCATTGTTTATACGTTTTGAAAGATTTTTCTTTTTAACAGTATCATTCCAAAATTATATTTTACACGCTACCTTAAATCTATAAAAATCCATTTATCAACTCTATATATTAATTTAAAGATTTTCATAAGTATAACTATGACTGTAAAACTCGAACGTTTTATGAGTTTGTCTTACAGTAACAGTGGAGGCTGAGAAGTCTCCTTTGTAATATTGTTAAAGGGTATCAGACGCCTGAATATTACACCTTGTTCTGTGTTAGATGGGACCCTAGATAGTCCCTAAAGATACAAGACACTGGACTCTCACTCGGACTCTACGGGCACATCTTTGTATCCTCTGGGACATCTAAACTATATTCCCACCTGCACCAAGTGTATCTTGAGCTATCCCTGTAGTCTTGGACTGCAGAAGCCTTTTTATAGCACACACAACATCAAACATGTGCTATATTATTTGCCCCGAGTAAACCTTTAAAGTTCAGGATACAGTAGTAGCTGGAACATTCAAACTAAAAGTTCTCTATCGCGTGAAACATTTAATTAATACTGGATAACCTAACTTGTCCTAGATGAGCCACTCCTTGGACCTATGAGTGCTAGGCAACAGTCACTCTTCAAGCTGTGGCACAAAATTACATCATCAGTCCATCTAAAATAAAGGAAACATCAAATTAGGTAAAAACCTAATATAATTTGCATTAGGTCTAATGAGCAAAAGAGAACAAAATTATAGTCTAATATAAAAACTAGCGTATGGTAAAATCGACAATAAAACAATCTGTGAAAAAAATATCTACATTTCATAATTCGTAAGTTTGGACAGTCAGAAGCCATACTGTTTGTTACATTGTAAAATAACGACATATTAGATTACGATTCATACAAACTGTGTTTATCTATACACGTAAAATTTTAAATTATGATTGATGGATTTAGAATATTCAATAAATATTTATTAGTAATAACTGACACAACAAATTCTACTTTCTTTGAATTAAAGGAATTCAATTACCTTCTTAAAATGTCGTTCTGTCAGACTGCGGTTGAACCAAAATCAACGTTGGTGGTGTACTAGTCAACTTCGTACGGGCGTGGATAGGTGGGAGTATTATCACCATCGTAGAAGGGTGGGAGGTTGTGAATAATGTCAACTTCATAAGAGCATATATGTGAGAGTGATATCTTAACTTCGTACGCACGTAGTGGGTTCGTGGGAGTGATTTCAACTTCATGCGTACGTATATTAGGACGTGATGTGAACGACTTGCGTAGATGGTGGGCGTGAGCGCGTTACCATCGTACATACAGTGGTGGAAGGCTAGAAAGATGTCAACATCATACGTATGAATTTGGTTTAGTGGGAGTTATAATGAGGTACGTACGTTTAACTGTTTTTTTGAGGAAAGAAATAATTTTATGTGATAGGTGGGTAAGGATCCCTTAAAGTCCTATATATGAATATATTTGCATTCTACAGTTAAAGAGACTGTCAAGTTTGCCATATTTAACTGAACATGTGTATTTGAAATCACCATGTTAGATCAAATACAAAAAAGCACAATATATGTTATAATAATATTTTGATAATAATTATTTGACATCGACTCCAGTAGAAGAAGTGTAATGGAGAAATATGTCAAAAAAGTACTACAAATTAATCTTCAAAACCTAATGGCATACTGGTGAAAATGTTACGCCTACAGCACGGAAAATCCACCAGCAGATCATTATAACCTCATCAAACTTAATAAATTGGTTTTATAAATAACACAACTCCTCTACTTTTTCTTTAAATGATTTGAGGCATATTTTTTCAATATTGTGTGATAATATTTCGAAAGGGCTAATTATAAATTATTACGAACAAATCAAGGAGACAGAGGTAAATTTTCATTGGCGCTTTTTGTAGTATAACTTTGATAACATTGGTAAAAATAGATAACATAATAAAGTAACAACAATGGTTCTATTTAACGATTTATGAATTAAGAATTTCCTGATTTAAATAAAAAAATTAGTTAATTTCTCTGAAACTTGCTCAGCTACATATTTCTTTGGAAGGACATACATTATTACTAACTAATAACGAGCTGATGGCCTAGTCATCACGTGGTACCTGATAAAGTATTTTATATTAACACGAAACATCAAAGTGTAAATAAAGAAGTAAGCTTGTTCGATCAGCAAAACCCTTCTATGTCCTGCAATAAAGTCACATTATTTCTATTGCTGGCAGATAAGGAAGCCATTCGGGTGGCAGCCCCACCCTTCAACACATAAACCTGGGCCCAGGGCAGCTGACTTAGATCCCGCCCCTTAAGGAGCTGTGGATACCAAGCAACGATCATTGGATGGCTCTGTACATTAGATACGATAATTTTTAGTAAATGTCACTGATAAAACATCCAAGGAAACTAACACTATATCACGTTATTCAGTACATAATATGCTTTAATATAATTAATTCGCTACTATTGCGAATTAAAAGTAACTTTTTTAGAACATCATCTTCAATCTATGTATAGCAACTGTCTATATGGTGATATGGCGTTGGTAACTAACTGGAATATGGATGTGGCCTTCATAAATAAAACCTAACAATTTCCGATTTGAAACATTTCTAAATTCTCTTACTTGACTACTGTTTAAATTCACGTAAGATGTCACCATGTCCCAATTATATAATCAATAAGAGATAGCCCAAGTTTAGTGAGCAGCTTGGCTGAATGGGAATTTCCGGCTGAAGAATGATATACGCGGAATCTAGATTGCAACTACAGTAATACCATTTGTAATAAAAATGCTTTACAAATAACTGGTTAAAAAACCTACGAAACAGCTTAACAGAATTAAATTACTTTATAGTTTGTCCGCCTTTAGAACGTATTCCACGAATAACATTTATTGCAATAATAGATACAATTTATGTTCAGAGGATGAATGTGTGCTAAAAACCAAGTGTAGCATATATATTTTTTTTTATATAAGAGTTAAAATACATAATTTGTTAAATTAAGATCCTCTTACTTGAAATAATTATAAAACATATTACAGAGACCACAACGGATAAGCTGCTCTATTAAAAAAACTTAAAACGATATTACATTTTTTATAGATAACTAGGAGACACCCTTGCACGCTTCGCGTGCCTAACCCGACGTTCGCTGCGCTTGATACACCTGGGCCTTCGGCCTCGGCATGTGACTTTTAACTACAAATAATAGTAGATTAATTGTATAACGTAAAATCACAACATTATATTTATTAACAGTATCTCACTCACACTACTTGCGTTGCTACCTATTTATTATTATAAATACCCAATGGTATTGCTTAGCCTATTTAACTTTTGTTTTACAGCTAAAGATTAAACCTATAGTATAGTACACTAATATTATGTCAAACATTCAAAATAAATATGTTTATTTATTTACAAAACAGCTGTTATTAAATTACTAACATCAACCTAATGTTGTCTTTATGGAACAATCTTTTAGGAGCGGTTTCTACCCCTTAGGAGCACTTTATCAAGATGAAAATACTTTAGTCGTCCTATTTGAGACCTAAAAAAACAGTCTTCAAAATGTCATCTCTCTATCTACACGGTTGGAAAATTTGTGATGAATGAGTCAGTCATGGCTTTGCCTTTATATATATATATACAGTATATATATATATATATATATATATATATATATATATATATAGATAAATAAAAACGATGTACATAGATATTATATATATATATGTATGTATATATAAAATATATATATTATTTTTTAACTAAAATTTCGAATAACAGGTTAGTTAATTAAACTAACGTTCTAAAAATCTTCACTCACTAATGTGATTACCAATCAGCCAATAATACTAAAGGATATACAGTTATTATAAAATAAGAAGGACCTGGTTTAGTATGTTAAATAAATATTGTAAGGCTTTATAATAAAAAACGACCTTTACATGTTGGAGACAGTCAAAGGACATATTCGCCATGCTATGCCGTAAATGTCCTTGATAGCAGCAGTGCGGACGTTCGTGACGGTGCCTGGAGACCTTCCAGAGCACGTATTGTCCAGCGAACGTTCAATCAGAATAAATCAGTCGATACCCATAAATCTCGACCATTGCAGAACATTTATCTATAAAAGGTCACATGTCGCAATAGCTTTTTGTTCTTGTTTGTTATTGGCTATATTAAAATATAATCATTTTAAATTTAACGAAGTATTTCAAAACATATTCTATTGTTTACGATTATTTAAAAGGTGCCTGAAGTCCTCTCTTTCTCAACCTAGAATAAAACCATACAAACAATGTAAAAATATAATTTCAAACAAACTAAAATAAAAATAAATTTACAAAGTGAAAACTACAAACTGTTACTACTAAAACTACTGTGTACACTACTAAAGAAGTCCGTATTGGGTTGTAGTCAGTATTAATGCTGTGTAGGTGAGAGAATTTAGTATCAGCCTTGTCATCTACCTGAAAATCATAACAATACTATATGGTTTGGACTCCAGATAAATCTGTAGGTCCCGTAGTTACCCTGCCTAATGGAATATTAAAATGGTTAGTTATAAGGAACGGTCAATTTAAGTTAAAATCAATGACTACACTCGTTTCACTATATCTCTATAATCAGCGTATTAGCAGTAGTTAATGTTCAGTTAATAGTAGTCTAAACATGACTATACTGTAGCGTAGGTAGTTAAAGCCCAGCTACATAAGGTAAATTTTCTAGGTTTTATTACAATCAGAGTCATAAAAAATTTAAAAGGGATCAGCTGATAACCAACAGCTGCTGATTTTTCATTGGTATTTTAATTAATGCCACTATATAAGGAATAGTTGGCCTTAGTTTGTTACAGTGACTGAATATACTCATCTACAGTGGTCTTGACCAGAGGGTTCCGACGTTATCGCAAGATAACGGAGTTAAGCAACATCGAGCGTGGCTGTGATTTGAATGGGTGACCGTCTGAGCGATCCCGTCTTTGTATGCAGCCCGCCTGCCCAGTCACTGGTAGTCACCCTTAAAGCTGTTGGTCCAACGGTCGACGGCGTCAACCTCTCCCTGTATACAGCGCCAGCTCGAAACCCTGACTGAAGAGATGGAGGATCCGTGTCAATGTCGACAAGAGCGAAGTGATTCTATTTAAGAAGCCTTAGAAGATGCCAAAAACCCCCCTCCGTCTTGACTTTGAGCGAGCCCATAACCTCGAAGGAGGTCTTATACCTCGGAGTTCGCTTGGACTGGAAGCCCTCATTCAACTCTCACGTAATAGCCAAGGTCTCCGAGTGCAAGAAGATAACTGGACTTCTCTCCCCGTTACTCTGCGTGAAAAGCTCCTTACTCTTGCGTGAAGACAACCATCTTCCTTATAATTGTGCGGTCACTGCTCCTCCTGCATGGTGAGCCATGACCTTCAAGCGCCGCAGGAATGTGGAGGCCGTGCAGTCTAAAACTCTACGATGGATCACGAGGAACCTGTGGTTCGTAAGGAACGAAGTCATGCGGGGGGGTTTTCAGCTTCCAGACAAAGAAGAGCACGTTCGGTCTATGGCTGAGCGGATGTTCCGGAAAGCTGTACATTCCCCTTTCTCCCACATCGCAGACATTGCCCAGTGCAATGGGACCTTAGAATTCCACCGACGGAGGTCCATCGCCATCTTGGATGATCCGCCGTAGGATAGTATTATGACTCCGCTAGAAGGCCCTTCCGACCTACTAGCTATTGTTTGTCTGGGGCCTTTGAACATTCTCTTAGGTAATTGTGAAAATCACATCAATAATATAACTACGCGGTCCGTGGGATGTAACTACATAGTTTTAGACTAGTAAGCTGCGAAGATAATATGCTACAAGCAGACCCTTCCGGCCTGTTCATAATTGTTATTAAGGGGCCTGCGAACACCATCTTAGGATATTGTCAAAACTTCCTTTCACTTTAGCTTCGTCCACGAATAGTGGGATGTTAAATTGTTTGTAAAAATAAAATAAATATAAAAAACCTTATATGAAAATATACATATAAGGAAAAAAAAACTGTGTCTAGTCCATGGTTAACTATCGCCCTGTTGTGTTCTGAAGAGAACAACGGTACGATTGAGACTACCCACCGTGTTACGTCTTTTACTTTCTCTAAATAGTCGAAATTTGGTATTTTTTTCGAGATATTTAAATTTTGAATCAGAAGATTATTTAAGTTTAGATCTTTTTGGTGAGTTTTTTTCAATGTCTTCTTCCTGAAATATGCTCTATGGCCTAAATAAAAAAATAAAAAAATGGAAATGATATTACTGCATTTCGTAGTAGATTGAACAGTTTTTTAATTGACATTGCTACATTCTCTTGGATGAATTTTATGAACAAGACTAATGTTAGAATTATATTTTATTCTTATGATAAACTGATGTATAACCATAATGTATAATCATTTCTGTATATATATTGAGAAACCGATTAGAAGAATTAAAGTAAATTAAAACCCTATTCAAGTACCACTGATGTAAGGGTAATGAAAATGGATAATTCATAAATGATGTTGATTATATTCTTAACAATGGTAATTGTTATTCAATGATGGTAATTTGAATAAAACTGTCCTTTTATTCAAAATACTGATTTAGGCTTACAAAACAAAGAGATCATGCAATTTATTTTCAAATCAAAATACATTTGTCTAGCTTTTGAAATTGTAAAAAAAATGCTAAATCGAATAGATGGAAGTACATATAATAATATGTTTATATAGTATTTAATTCAAGAGTTTTTAATTAATTTGTCTAACTACGTCAAAGACTTACTTTATAAGAAATAAAATCGATTTCAGTCCATTAACGATATTCATAAAAGGAAAGAGGAAGTGGAGTGCCCGGAGCAACCCATTTCTCAGTAGACTGGGGCCGATTTTCCCCCTCAGCGAGTTATAATGGAGCGACTGCATTGCTATTTCAAATCTCAACATCGTCTTCGGTGTGCTGGAAGTGAGCTATCAACTTATCCTACAGGCATATTAAATACTAACGGTTTTAAGATCTAAACTTTAAATTGCTCACAAGTGTAGCATTTTGTCGTGCCTGCGAACACCATCTTAGGGCATTGTCAAAACTTCCTTTCACTTTAGCTTCGTCCACGAATATTGGGATGTTAAATTGTTTGTAAAAATAAAATAAATATAAAAAACCTTATATAAAAATATACATATAAGGAAAAAACTGTGACTACCACAACTGGCGCAGTTCAGAGATTTTTAAAAAGAGCTACTACAGCAAATGGCCTTAGCCAAAGCTGCGTCCGCAAATAGCCTCATGCCAACAAACTCCAGAGCGTTAGTGAGTGAGCGTGTAAGAGTCCTCAGGTTAAGTGTTAGAAACCTGTTAAGACGATCTTTAACTTTACCTACACTAATCACACTTTACGGAATTCCAGATCTACCTATGTTTTGACGATCGACATCTCAAGAATAGACAAATAATAATGAATATGACAATACCAAGATAACATTTTTTTAAAACGAATATATATATTCGTTAGAAGTAGTGTTAAGTGTCAAACTGACAACATATCTAGTTCAACAGTATAATGATGACTTGAATACACATTTGAAAGGAGCGACTTTCTGTATAACGTTAATGTTTGTGTGACTGTCCAATACAATTCGTAATAAATTAAATGCTAAAAAAGAATGAAAAAAGATTTTTTTTATAACAAGTTTTACTGGGGATCCTGAAAATCAAATTCCATCTTTGTTACCCGTAGCTTTATATCAATGGACTGTTCCTAATTATTTTGAAAATAACACATAATTATTGTTATTGATGAAAAAATACTAGCACTGATAGTTACAAACTTGAATGATCCCCTTACGTAATCTTGGTTCGCAGGCGTTCTACAGGCTGTATTGTAGCGGGCACACCGGGTTATTAAGTCACATGATAATGATGCCGTTATTAAATATTGTTTATATAAGGACTTTCTTTTACAGATAGCAAAACCTTTTTAAATTAATATATTATTTAACTAATCACTGAATGTTATTGAATTAATTTGTGAAAATCAACATTGTACAACTTTACTACATATTTTTCCCCTGAACATTTTTATATCTATATTATTATATCGTGTCGTGGAAAAACTCCGTAGTCTACTATGTTAAAGAACACGTCATGTTAGCATAACAATTTAATATTTAGTATATTACTTTAATTTTAAATGGGTACTACATAAATTCGTAAGGTCACATATGTTAGTTGTCGTAATAAACATAAAAACGACTTCATTATTTTAGATACTAAATGTGACGCATGGCAGTACGATGGTCGAAACCACGTTCATTCGAGTCTGTAACTATCAGTAATTAAACCACTGACCTAAATAAGGCTTAAATTAAGTCAGCAAAAAACTTAAAAGTAATCAAACAAAAAATAACCTGATTTTTTACTTTAAAAGTGTGAATTAGTTATCTTTTTCAAACACAACTACCAAAAAGACTTCAAATTACTTGTAAATTCTTCGTACTAGTATTATTTTGTAACATATCTACCAAAATTAATTTACTGTTCCATTTTGCAGGGTTATTGTTACTTGCTAATCCGCTAAATAATATCATTAAAATTAATGATTCCCCACTTTTTACTGAAGAATTCTTTAAAAAAAAAAGCTATATGAAAATCTAAGAAATTGATATTGGATTGACCTTGTATTAAATATGTGAGATAATGTATGAAGAATATGTTCCGTAGGAAATAAATACTTTTGTATATAGGGATATACCAATATATGAGTATTTTACCTCAAAAATAAAGTTATTCTACCAGAAATATTCGTAAAATGTTTATATTTCTAGCTTTTCTTTTACTTGAAGATACAGAAGTTTTTGCCCTGTTTGCTACCTTCACATGGCCTCTGTATTGTTGGTTAACTGAGACAAGAGAAGAACAACTAAACATGCTGAGGAAAGAGCTATGAGCTGACCTTGTTTAGATCTTTAGAAACTTTCACCAAAACTTATAAATGGTTTTTAAATGTGAGGGTGTTTAGAACAGTGACCTTGAAACGGTGTCCTCCTCATTCCACACTTAGCTAAACATTTGTTTTTAAACCTTAATAATTTTTATATTTTATAATACAATAATTATAAATATATAAAAAAACAAGAAGAATATCAAACTCAAAAATAACATAGCTATCGAATGTCTTGAGCTTATAGAATGTCTTGAGCTGTCGAAACCGTTACTACTTCAAATGCTTGGTGGTTAGTGGGGAGAAGGGTAGCTTTGTACTAGCCTGACATGCAGACGTTGGAGAGTGCTGCTGCTGATCGGCTGATTGGAGAGTGGAGTATCGCTGCCCCACCTCCTTTTTGTATCGAAAGCGTATGTTATTGAAAATATTAAGTGCAATAACTTTGTTTATCTGTTAATATGTAACTTAGCCACAGATGTCATAATTTAAATAATAATTTAACTAAAACAGCAGTCTATCTTTAAAGAGATTAAATTTAATATTGCTTACAAACTTATTCACAAGTATGTATATCCTAATGTACAATTAAATTACAGACTGCTTACAATAAAAACTTGAAAAGTACCTATTTACTAACATAAACTACATTCTGTAAATTCACTAGTGTTTAATTATTTGTTATTCCATATGATTTTATTTTTCTCATTAAATATTAGACAATGATAATAGTAATATAATTAAAGGCATATAATTATAACATAATAACATTAATTTCACATTGTTAACATTTTTTTTATATTTAGTAGAAGTTTATTTTGTTGTACCCCATTCTAGGATCTAGGTTAAAATGTAGATAATTATTAATGTAGATAAGTTTATTAGTAAAATTTATAAGGCGTTCAAAACTCGTCTGAAAGCTGCCTTGATATCGGAAGCGTTTTACAGCACAGATGAGTTTTTGGCACACCAATGGGAGATCTAGTGATTGGCTGACTGACGTAGGTGCTGGAGTGGATTAGTTCAAACGAATGAATGATTTGACTATTGTAAGTATGAATGTGACTATGTATTGAGTGAATGTTTATATATATATATATATATATATTAGGAGAAAAATACCAATCACGACGTTTCGATTTGGTAAAACCCAACTCTTTTTCAAGTACTAAAAACTAAATTAAATCTACACATACATGTTATAAAACTACGTTCTTAAACTATAATAATAATAATAATAAATGTTTTATTTCATGAAACAATATACAAATATTGCATAGAAATCGTCAAGTTTGCAAACAAATTCATTTAAGTTTTATATATATATAGAAATCGTCAAGTTTGCAAACAAATTCATTTAAGTTTTATATATATATATATATATATATATATATATATATATATATATATATATATATATATATATAAAACTTAAATGAATTTGTTTGCAAACTTGACGATTTCTATGCAATATTTGTATATTGTTTCATGAAATAAAACATTTATTATTATTATTATTATAGTTTAAGAACGTAGTTTTATAACATGTATGTGTAGATTTAATTTAGTTTTTAGTACTTGAAAAAGAGTTGGGTTTTACCAAATCGAAACGTCGTGATTGGTATTTTTCTCCTAATGATTACCTAGCTGCCTGCCTACTGGCCTTGTGTAAACGCGGCTTAAGAAATCTCGTCACTTCTCCCTATCTTTGCTTCTTCCCCAAAATATTATAACACACGAAAAACGATTTCACGGACTTAGCTATGAAGCGTCTTAAACCATATTTTACGGAGTATAGAAAATATACTGCGACATAACACAAAACGCACACTCTTCAAGAGCAATAAAATCATATACTTTGTCGGGTCATTTTTTCAAAGTAAACCAATGTTTTCATTCATTGATTTTGCCCTGTGCACCCTTCTGTACCCTCACTCACAGTGCAGGCAACCAGAGTGGGATTTAGACTCTGACTTATGGTTGGTTAAAGCCCAGCTTCATAACCTAATGCTTCTCAGATTTATCCCAATGAGAGTCATAATAAAATTTAATTGGAATTAGCTGATTACCACTGGCTGTTAATTTGTCATTAGACTATTGATTAATGACACTTTCTAAGGAATAGTTCATAAAGATTACAACATTCACTCATCTACATTCAACAGACTCATTCAAAATTCATTTCCCCCCATATCTTGATGATCAGTGTCTTAACAATAAATAAATAATTCACAAAAGTGTATTGAGTCTATGGATTGTATACAATCATTATATGAATAAATGAATAAATGAATTTATTTCCCATAAGTAATAGGCAGCAATACAATAATGAAAAAAGCGAGAAATTAAACTGGCCACTTTATCCAGTAGCGTAGTAGCGTGACCAGTTGAAACTATACAAAATACATCAACATAGTAGATCAGAGTCTAGCATTTAGAATACTTAGTTAGAAAAGAAAATTGCCAACTGTAACATCTTTGAGTTCAACTACTTACAAATAATAATTTTGAAAGAAGAAAATAATATTAGTAGATGCATAAGTAATATGATGTAAGTTAAGTAATACATGAAATTAAATTGTAATGAATATGAAAATAGTGAATACATAAAATATTTAATAATAAGTAGGTAATAATTATGCCTAATAAAAGGGTTAGAGTTAAATCTTATATAGAAAACTACTCTTAAGAAAATAACAATTATTTATACTACTATATACTACTTAATTATACTAAGACATAATTAAGATATTCTACATCTTGTTGTGAAGAAAGCCAAGTGACTGTTTCCTTGCAAAAGTGTTTGAAATGTTTTATATTTTTGATTTGAAGATTTGATTGGCAACTGATTGAAATATTTTGGATCTAGATATTGAAAGGAGTGACGAAAAATAACTTTGTTGACTTTGGGTAATTTAAAACAGTTATTTACAAGACTTCTTGTATTGTGGAAATGGTTTGGCGTTGTGTTTTCTCTATTCCCACTTCTGATATAAAATAATCTCAGAACTTTAAAAACGAAAATATGCTGAAAGGGTAAAATTTTTAATTGTTGAAATAATGGAAAAGAAGTTGTTCTTTTGGTTTTTTTTAAGAATTATACGTAAAAAGTAATGTTGCGTGGTTCTTAACTTATCTATTAATGTTTTGTATGTTCCTCCCCAGCATGGTAAAGCGTATTGCAGTCTTGAGTTGATTGAGGGCAAAATATAGTGATCTCAAGAGTGTCAAGTTACAAAAATTTCTCAAAAAATAACCTTTCTAATTTGTGATCTTAGTTTTGCGTGTAAATCTAATATATGAGGTTCAAAAGTCAATTTTTCGTCGAGCGAAATTCCCAAATATTTAATAGTTTTTACTTTTTCTAAGGGCTGGCAGGTACATAATTGGAAATTACAGGATGTGGAGTGAAATGTCAAGGGGGAGGGTAGATCAAAACCAAAAAAATCAAAAGTTATAAACTTGGTCTTATTTACATTAACCTGCATTTTATTTGCAGAACACCATTTTCTGAGTATTAAAAGATCATTGTTGATTACAATTTCTAGTGAATTAAGGTCTTTGTGAGTATAAAAAAGTGCTATGTCATCTGCAAAAGCGATAATATTTCCATGGAAATTAAGGTTCAACAAATCATTAATAAAAATGAGAAAAAGGGTGGCTGAGGTCACAGAACCTTGAGGGACACCCGTTTGGACAATTTTTGAATCACTAAAAGTGTTGTTAATTTTTACTTGTTGTCTCCTTTCTTTGATAAAACTATTAAACCAGTTTAGAGCAACACCTCTAATTCCTGCTAGCTCTAATTTTGTTAGAAGAATTTCATGATTCACCATATCAAATGCTTTTTTTAAATCAATAAAGAGGCCAACTGTTTTAAGTTGCGAGTTTAAACCGGTGAAAATATAATCTGTTACTGTAATTAATGCACTTTCAGTAGATCTCCCTTTAATAAAACCAAATTGTTTACTGCTTAAAAAGTTCGTTCTCATTAAAAAGTTATTTAATCTTATCATCATTATTTTTTCAAATAATTTAGAAAAAACAGAAAGCAGGCTTATCGGTCTTAGGTTGTCTAATTTATATGAATTGGGCTTTTTCAAAATGGGCACAACTGAACTTAATTTAAGATTGTCTGGAAAAATACCATTACTGAAACTAATATTGATTATATACACTAGTATCGGGGCAATGTAATCAATAACATGTCTTAATAAATTGACGCTCAAATTATCAAGCGTCAATATATTGATCAAGCACAATTGAAATGGTATATAGTATCCATCTCCTTGTTTACTGGATAAATTTAACAAATATCTAACTCTTATCATTTAACTTTAAATCATTATACCCAAGGCAATATTGATACTAATTTTAAATTAATATTTTTCAGTTGATGTCAATGCAGTTTGAAGTCGGGTTTACTACGGGCGGCACTTTATTGTCAGATTCCAGTTTGGAAGATATGTACAGACAGTTTTTTGTTATCAACAGTATCAACAGATTTTTTTCAAAATGTCAAAAACGGGATAAGCTTTCTTCAACAACAAGAGGAGATAAGGCTGAAAAAGTTTGATGAGATATACAGGTACCTGCATGACTTCTGTAATATTTCAAGTTAGATTTATTTTACTTGTCTTGCATGATTTCCAAATGAAGAGTTGATCACCTAACTTTTATGGAACGTAGGAAAAGAGATGGTTTAGTATCAATATTTGGGCTTTTAACCTTTTCTTAGAATTTAGGCTTTAGCGGCCGGTGGCATAACTAGAATCTATATTTTATTGTGACAACTGTGTCAAGGTACTATGTACATTATTTACAAATTGACCAAATTGTACTTGTATAGAATGTACATAGCACCTTGATACGGATGTCACCGTACATCAATGTACCATTTACCGTTTTTATTTAGCACAATTTACCTTAATTATCTACATTCTACAGTATTATATTAGCAAAATGTTCTTTTTTGAGAAATTTTTATTGTATATGAATATTAATGGCATATGCTTTCTCTCACTACATGTGGGTGTGCTTGATGCCGATTCTTGCATTTTAGGCCTGTAAACCAACCAAAAGCAAGCTTTTATTGTCCAACTATATCATCCAGAAATATTTGTTCATCCAAATTGGGCTTGTTCCAATCAACTTCAGATATCCTGCCCCTATTATACATTGTACATATATTCTTTACAGTGTAATATTCAGTACAATACTGTAGTAGTTTAATTTATTATTTCATAATACAGCTTATAACTTAATTCCATTAACTGACCACAGTTATTAACTCTTTCAATCCCGCGTTTTCAATCTAATAAGAGGACCCTGCTGTCCCGGGTTTTTTTCATCATTCTGAAATTTGTTAATGATGGAGTATCAGATGAGGGAGACAAAGGTAGTTGGACATTTGCCATCATGTCCTGGTTAGATGATGGTACATCATCTAACCAGAATCCTACATCACCTGCACCTACAACAATTAAACACCCCACGGGTCTACGTCCCAGTCCCCGTACCTGAATCACCGCATTTTTGGCGATCTCGGAGCGTACGTCCCTGACCTCGTCAGTCTGTGTATGGTTGTTGTTAAGTGTTGTGTGTATGTTTGTCTTGTCCCCGTGTTTTATCACCTTGGAGGGAACTTCGTAGACACTGCATTTGGATTGTATCATCCTCACTTCGTGCCTGGGACGTCTAGACGGCATCGTCACTGCGGGTCGTAAGACTTCATCATTTTTGTAATATTTGATTATTGTATTGTTTTATTCCTAATAATTTTTGTCTTTTCAGGTTAAAATGTAATTGTAATAGTAGTCTCAGTCCTTTCTAGTCATATAAACCATTTTTTGGGCATGTTGAATGTTATTTTAAATTAATAGTGTTTTTCAGGTACCATATATTTATGATTAGTTAATGTAATCTTATTTCAGTCTGATTTGAATATTAATTTTAATTGTGTTTTAAAATTTTTTCGTTGATATCGTGATCTTGACAGCGCCTATTTGGTTATATTAATTTAACCCTGTTAACATTTTTTTTTATTTTTAGTAGAAGTTCATTTTGTTGTACCCCATTCTAGGATCTAGGTTAAAATGTAGATAATTATTTATGTAGATAAGTTTATTAGTTTAAGAACGTAGTTTTATAACATGTTTATGTAGATGTAATTTAGTTTTTAGCACTTGAAAAATAGTTGGGTTTTACCAAATCGAAACGTCGTAATTGGTATTTTTCTCCTAATGATGGCAAATGTCCAACAGCCTTTGTCTTCTTCATATGCATATTATAATACCAATTAATATGATTATAAATAAAAACTATCAGTGATTAATCGGTTGGGAGTTGTGTTATAAAAAAGGTAACTTGTGGTAGTGGTGACTGTATGTTGACAGCAATGCTAGTACATAAAGTTGACAGCGTTATTAAAGTACGATAAACGTGGTTAATTGGTAGAGATCCTTCTCCTACCGGCACTGACCGTGACGTAAGCCACAGCTCTAGATATCCCGTGGCTATTGTAACCTTTGCGGTGGTTCACCAATTCAATTAAAATAGTAAACCTTTAACTTATGGAATAATTTGTTAGTATCAAAAGGTATTAATCTTAAAACACTTGCTTCGCAGAGTAACTAAATGTGAGGTTTGAATCAGTTGATTGTGATCGGGGCCGATTGACACACACAATAAAACAGATAGTCAGACATTAAGTCTAGCGGAGTCCTAGTATCTTAAAATTGCATGTTTTCAAAGAAACATGAACTAAACAATAAAATGTCTTATTATACAACAATTTTCTATTTCAAGTACCTAAAACGAGATTCGTTCCTTTACTTCTAACGCTCCTAGAAGTTATAATTTAATTTTTGTTAAGTTGAAGTGATATTAACAACTGAAATGAATTTTCTGAAGAATTCAAAAATTTTTTTACTGTAAGGTATTGTGGGAAGTTTTCAGAATTACATCTTAGCCATCTTTGTGACTGTTTCAAAAGGTGCGCGCGCATGTAACTGGTTCCTTGATCAATTGAAAACATATGTTGTAAATATTGATAATATCATTTGTCTACCTGTTAATAATCGTACGTACTAAAATTGTGTAATGTTACACACAAGTATATTTGTTTTTATTATTATGTTAAACTGGCCTATAGCCCTTGCTCCGCTACGGGGTGGTTTTCTACACTCTCTTATCCTTTCCTCCGTGATTACAACTAAACCATCACATTAATATGTAAGATCATTCTGCTTATATACTATTAGGAAACAAAATAATTTTACAGTCTACAAAAACCCTAATTTCAATAACAGATAAAAAGTCTAATTTATGGGAGGGGGTGCAAAGTACTGCAATTATGTCAGAGTTAGTAGAAATGACCTTAAACATGTCACAATGAAAACCAACTTAGCCAAGGTTTGGTGTCATGTTTATGTATCTGTTGTTCGAAATATATTTGTCATTTAAATTACTGACCATGGAATAAAGAAACGTTAAGGGACCGTTTCTACCCTTGGAAATAGAATGTAGAGAAAACTTGACCTAGAGGTTCTTTATGACACAAAAGCTAACTTCCCTTCAAATTGAATCAAAATTTGTTCATAGGTTCCGGAGATATTGTGATGAGTGTGTAATCTCTTTTGGATTATGTGTATTAAGATTATTAATAATACAATATTTCAATTGCAATGTCCGACTTTTTTTAAGAAAATGAAGGTAACCTCTACGCAGCTCCTTCAACATCTCTTTTTCACTTATATTTAAATTTGAATATAATATAAGATATATATTAAGAAGATGACGTGTTTGATTTCTTGTTCATTAGATTTTAATTTTATATTATAACGAGTTTTTTGTGGAAGTAGAATAATATATGAAAATATAAATTTTAAAATAAATATATAGAGCTATTGACCAGAACGGTTGAGCAGACATTCAGTGCAGGTGCCTGGGGACCGCCACGTTCCGCTGCAATTTCTGAGCACGTATAGCACAGCGAAGTGAGGGAACATTTTAACTGTGTCCGGAAATGCAATGAAACATTTTATATAAATCAAATCTACAGTATTCTGGTCACTATCTTTATGTATGGTACGGAGAATTTTGAAAACTTAATCTGGCCAGTCAGCTGATCGATTACTTTAAAATACGTGATATTACATTTTATATAAATTTTTGGTATAGTATTTATTTTTCCACGTATTTATTCAAATTAATAATGGGATTAATACATGTGATATGAGTGACTTAAGAAGACGTTCAAACGGAGACTCTAAATATTTGTATTATATTTACAAAAAAAGACAATTTCAAATAAAACGTTTTGTGAAAAATAGTGCTATTATTATCTTTCATTATAGGTCATATCCCTTTATTTTTTTTCAAAGAAAACTATTTAATTTTCCCTTACACAATCAAATAATTTTTAATAACGTTTTGAGAATAAGAAAGCACAGTTATTACCTTTCATCCTAGATCAAATCCCGTTATTTTTCCCCAAACAAAACAATTTTATTTTCCCTTACACTACCAAATCATTAAAAGTATTCATTTTTATAATACGACAGTTTAGATTTTTTATGAAATTGAAGTCTTATAAGTATTCTAGAGATACATTTTCTTACCTGAGTGCGATAAAAACAATTCATCTCACATCTACGTACAGTACGAGTGTTTATATCTAAGAGTGCTCTTATTGTGACAAAAACAATGCACCTCACCTCTACGTACAATACGATTGTTTATAACTGAGAGTGCTCTTGTGACAAAATCAATACACCTCACCTCTACGTACAGTACGAGTGTTTATAACTAAGAGTGCTCTTGTTGTGACAAAAACAATACACATCACTTCTACGTACAGTACGAGTGTTTATAACTAAGAGTGCTCTTGTTGTGACAAAAAAAATACACCTCACCTCTACGTACAGAACGATTGTCTATACCTGAGAGTGCTGCTGTGACAAAAACAATACACCTCACCTCTACGTACAGTACGATTGTCTATAACTTAGAGTGCTCTTGTGACAAAAACAATACACCTCACCTCTACATACAGTACTAGTGTTTATAACTAAGAGTGCTCTTGTTGTGACAAAAAAATACACCTCACCTCTACGTACAGTACGATTGTCTATAACTGAGAGTGCTCTTATGACAAAAACAATACACCTCACCTCTACGTACAGTACGATTGTCTATAACTTAGAGTGCTCTTGTGATAAAAACAATACACCTCACCTCTACGTATAGTACGACCTCACCTCTACGTACAGTACGATTGTCTATAACTGAGAGTGCTCTTGTGACAAAAACAATACACCTCACCTCTACGTACAGTACGAGTGTTTATAACTAAGAGTGCTCTTGTTGTGACAAAAACAATACACCTCACCTCTACGTATAGTACGATTGTCTATAACTGAGGGTGCTGCTGTGACAAAAACAATACATCTCACCTCTACGTACAGTACGATTGTCTATAACTGAGGGTGCTCTTGTTGTGTTATGACTAAGTAACTTTTGCGTAGCTTATATACATAATTTACCATATTTAATAGTGTATTTTTCGACGAGTATTTATTATAAACATAGCACACAGTCAATTGTCATACGTTTTTCATGCATTCCAGTATCAAGCACATTTTTATAATAGAATAGTGTCATATTTTAAATTGAACATTTAAATAAAACTAAATCCACAACTTAATTAATATTGTTGTGGTTTAGCCTTATCAAATTCATCTATGCAATAAAAAGAACTAAACTTTTTAACAGATCTTTTCATTTTTATTTTAATACGTTACATTTGGCATTCGTTTTTAAATAAGATATATTCCTAGATATAGATCATAAGCTACACAAATATGGCTCTATATAAAAGAATTGTTGGGATGCAGGTAACGGAATGTGACCTGTAATCGTACTCACAAAAAAAAAAAAATCTGTAAAATTAATGTTCACAAAAATAACATAATATAAAAATCACTGCTCACTGTCAAATAGTCTCTAATTAAAATTGTTTAAAAAAAATATGAAAGAAATAAAAATAGTTAAATAAACATATTAGAGTACCTTATAAAACATTTATTTTACATCAAATATACAAAAGGTTTACAAAAAACTCTACCTTATGGTGCTAAGCTAGGATGTATTCTAAACAGCCACAATAGAAGAAATACATGCTGCACTCAAGGCTTACGTGTCCGGTCTCACTGGTATTTACTACAGATGATCGAACTGATCTGAAAAGAAAACAGTAATAACATTTATTCCATAACACATTCGTAGAGTGGATAACCTATTGTATATCCTAGTTCCTAATAGGGTGTTAGCGATAGAAGACCTACTATGTACACTGCAGGAAATAACATTTCATTATTATAACATTAACATGTAAGTTCAGGGGTAGTTCGTAGATTAGTACAGCGAGTGTCTAGGCCACAGGGATACCAGTTCTGCGATGTTTAGTAGGGACTAACAAGTAGAGAGTTTTTAATCTATAGTACCGATAATATACAGAGTGGACTAAAGATATAAAAATGAGTCATGAAATCTCTTGTAATAATAAGTTTAGGTTTTATGTTACTTTAGGGGACACATGATACGTGCATTTGAGAACTTGCAAAAAGAATTTATGGCAGTATGTAAATGTTTTTAACAGAACATTTTTCAATATCTGTAATTTATCACAAAGTGTATTTCTTAAAGTATGAAATTACAAGACAAATCACATTTTGCCGATTGAATTTAAATTGTTTGCCGGTTTTGTACGTGTTGTAACTTTCAACAGTTGTTTATTTGCTATAATTTGATAATATATTTACAAAGAAAACATAACTAACACTAATTTATTAAATATATTTTTATCATTCTACGTAACATTTTTATTTGCACAATTGGATGTAGTAAAGTTATGATTGATACACTTTTTGTTACAAGCTAATATCTACTGATATTTGATATAGCTAAATAAGCAAAGAATGTAAATGATTGAGGTAGACTTTATTATAAAGTACAAGTGAACATTAAACAAAACAAATATTACAGTAGAAGCACAAAATGTTCAAATATATTACAATACAGGTACAAAATGCACAATTATATCAAAATTCAAGTAAAAAATGCTCATATATTTACAATATAAGTACAAAATGCACAAATATTATGTTGATCGATTCCGGCGCACCACGCTCACCTTCCTCAGACCAGAGGGACTCACAAAAGAATCTTTCGTATTATGCTAATGAAAAAACAATTTGTTACAAAATTAATATCTACTGAATATTTGATATATCACAATAAGCAAGGAAACTAGGACTAATATAATTTATCATGGAATCCGAACCCCATTGTATTGGTCTAACAAGTGAGATATACAGTTCTCTTCCATCACAAAATGCTCGTATCTGAGCTGTTGGCACAATCAAACAAGACTCAGAACCTACCTTATTTCCTACAATTTTTGTAAAGTCCAGTGCCAAGAAACTGGGTTAAAGCATGAAGCAAGAAGACTACGAGGATAATACAACTTGGAAGTTAACACTATTGTAGGATAATGACGGTTTAAGAAAACAAAATATTAAGTTAAACGAATAAAAAAAACTTCGCATATTTGATGGACATTGATGTGTTCGTCAAATATGAATCGCTAGTTTTATAGATTAGACAGGTAATCTTGTGATTGTCAGTTACATAATTACCAGCAGGGTTTTAACTAAGTATTTATAGTAATAAAAAGTTAAATTCATTTTAACTTTATGAGTAAATAACTTGTGAAAATGAATACAAATATTTAATTCAAACGAACGGTCAACATTTTTAAGACTGTCTAATTTATAGATTATTTCAAAAAGCCATCATTTTCTTCTTCTACATAGAAAAGGTGTTAAATTAACGACGTCGAATTTAACACAGAAACAAAACTATACAAATACATCTTTAACCATATTTTTCTTTTTCTATAGTAATTTATCACTATGAGGAGAAATTAATAAAGTTATAATTATAAACTATTTAATTGATTGATGGCCTACTTACTCAAAATATCTTATTAAATGGCATCTCAAAAATCTGCTTCAGCAGGTGAGTAAGGTGCTGATTTGACGACAGGTGCGTACGGAGCTGCTTTTAGTGCGGGAGGTCCATACTCAGATTCTGGTGCAGGAGGAGCATAAGGGAAAATCTCTACCCTCGGTGGGGGTGGAGGAGGTGGTGGTGGCGGAGGAGGTGGTGGTGGCGGCGGAGGAGGTGGTGGTGGTGGTGGCGGCGGCGGTGGAGGGGCAGGAGGTCCGTACTCAAACGCAGGTGCAGGAGGAGCATATGGGAAAAGTTCTACCCTCGGTGGGGGCGGTGGAGGAGGGGGTGGTGGTGGCGGAGGAGGGGGTGGTGGTGGAGGAGGAGGAGGAGGTGGTGGCGGTGGAGGGGCAGGAGGTCCGTACTCAAACGCAGGTGCAGGAGGAGCATATGGGAAAAGTTCTACCCTCGGTGGGGGCGGTGGAGGAGGGGGTGGTGGTGGCGGAGGAGGGGGTGGTGGTGGAGGAGGAGGAGGGGGTGGTGGCGGTGGAGGGGCAGGAGGTCCGTACTCAAACGCAGGTGCAGGAGGAGCATATGGGAAAATATCTACCCTCGGTGGGGGCGGTGGAGGTGGTGGTGGAGGAGGAGGTGGTGGCGGTGGAGGTGGTGGTGGAGGAGGAGGTGGCGGCGGTGGAGGTGGTGGAGGAGGTGGCGGCGGTGGCGGAGGAGGTGGCGGAGGAGGAGGTGGTGGAGGGGCAGGAGGTCCGTACTCAAACGCAGGTACAGGAGGAGCATATGGGAAAAGTTCTACCCTCGGTGGGGGCGGTGGAGGTGGAGGAGGGGGTGGCGGTGGAGGAGGGGGTGGTGGTGGAGGGGCAGGAGGTCCGTACTCAAACGCAGGTGCAGGAGGAGCATATGGGAAAATCTCTACCTCTCGTGCAGGAGGACCATATTCTTCAGCTGGAGCCGGTGGCGCGTATGGTACTTGTTTTAGTTCTGGAGCATAAGGAGCTTCTCCCGAAAACTGTGTGAGAATCTCATTCCTTGAACGCTCACCAATAAGATTTCCTAAAGTGCAACTTGTCAGCAATGCACTCCAAAATAGGAGTGCTAAAACCTAAGCAACATAAATAAAAACATAATTTATTATTTAATTGTGGTGAACCAAAACGTAACGAAAATTAAATAAAAAAATTTCATAGTTTTATCAAATCCACATTCACCTTAGATATTAGAACTATAGTAAACATAGTTCATGGAATAAGTGTACAAATATTTTATTTTTGTTATCTGGTGCACTATAAGAGGAAATAAGTTAAAACATCCGTAGTTCATTGTTCATCCTAGTTTTAATCTAACGTTCCATTCTCTCAATACATTCATAGCTATTTGAGATAAAATAAACGTCATTTACTTCCATAAGCTCTAGAAATGTTATTCCAACGCACCAAATTAAATAAGTTTAATTTTGATATTAATTAGTTCACTAAATTTTTATCTCGATTGCTAATTGAAGACGTAATGACTTCTTTAGATGGTGTGTACGTTTAGACGGTATCGTTTTTTTTTTTACAGTTAGGTCCATGCTATTTCTTGTGTACGTAAGGTGAGTATCATTATTAGTAATAGTGGTCCTACCACCATGTAAAAAGGTTAGTATCGCAATAGACTCCTCACATTTGAGACGGATAGTGTGTAATACGGAATGTGAGCGTCTAATCTTTCTGCCGAACTTATGTGACAGTATGGTCGCAGAGTGGCCGAGTCGCTCTGTATGCACCTATGGCGCTGTCCCCCGGTGTTAGCAGGGCTTCTCAAGTGACGCTGGAATAAACGCCGTCTGTGCCTGATGTTCTACCCACATATTCCCGAGCAAAACTAAGGTGTGGTATTGTCTCATACAAATACACATCCATATCGCGCAGGTAGCAAATTACGTCATAGGGAGGCCTCCACTGTGTTTTTTCTACCCTCACTGCTGTAAACAAAACAAAATGCATCGATGACAGGATAGTCTACGTTGTTTATTTATTTGACGTAAGTAGATTATTTTAATATTGATAAGGTAATACACTTACTCTGTGGTTGGAGGTCTCGCTCTGACGTTACTACTCGGCTTATATAGACCAATGAGAATGAGACAACCTGTTGAATAGGAACCTTGGAGTAAAACGACGCTTAGCACACTTGTAATTCAGGGTTTACAAAAGTACCGAAAAACCAGTATTGTCTCAATTTTTAGCACACTTTTCAGTGTAAACTAAATTTTATTATTTTATTTTAATCCGAAAGGTTTCTTTAAACAAAAGTAAATACAGTTTTTATTTTTAAAACAGTTTATACCAGGCTAAAGATAAAACTTGTATAAACGAGAATTTATACAATTAAATTTAGAATTGAAAACCTCTGAGTATAAGAAAGAGATGGGATTGCTTTTCAAAGCCACCTTAGTAGTGTTCTGATTTCTCCGAAAGTGGTAGACTTATTACTGATTACTTCAGTAACAGTTACTTTCATTTCAACTTAATATGTTTTGATATTTTAGGAGAGAATAGAGATGTTTTACTGAATAACTTTATTTATATAGTCACTGTAAATATTTACAACATTTGTTTTTCAAAGTCCAAATATTAAGATATATTGTGTCTATAACACTAAGTTTGGCTTTCAAATGGGGTATAAGCCCTAATACTCAAATAATTCCTCAGCTCAAATGAATCTCTTTCGACGAAGAACAAAAATCGACCATTCTTTGGAAAAAACATAATAATAAAAATCAAGTGTGCGCCAAAACATTACAATTGTTGATTAGATTCTATTTATTAAGGCATTTTGATACTTTTATAGTTAGAAACATAACATTAACAAATGTTTTTAAACTGAATAACACACTTTAGTTAGCTCAAAAATAGGTCAGTCGAGTCTTTGAAAAGTAATATAAAACAATATTAATATAAAACCACCACAATAATACTCGTATTTACCAATAAAACAACAATTCAAAATATGTTATTTATTGACCTACTAATGTTACAAATATCATTAAATCCTTTTTACACAACATTTACGATTGTAAAAATTGACTGTATTCAACGTTTCAAAAGTATGGAAGCAATACTTACATATTTACATCTACAGAATCCTAAAAGAAAAAAATAAATATAGATGACAAAGTATATTGAGCAAAAAGATCAAAACCCCAAGAGGGGGTAAAAGCCCCACATTAGGTGTAGCGTAATGGAGACTATTACTTAACGTTTCGTTGACAGGTCTTAACATATTTACAAAGACTAATCAATTTTTAAAATATGAATTTAATTTTAAAACAAGATTAAAATTAATTAATTTTCAAATAGTATTTAACTTTTCAGTTTTTATTTTTTTAACGATTAATAAAGAAATTTAAAAAGCAGTATTTGGTACTATTTTTATCTATAACATTTATTATGAGAATTTTGTCTATATTCTAAATAAGACTAAAACCTTCCCATATAATTATAATTCACCTAATTTCGTTTTCATGGTAGGTTTACGAACAATTATGGAATCTTAAGAAAATATGAACATTAAATACCAATCTAGATGTTTCTTACTCAACTAGGTTTTTCTAATTTACTGTTATTTTGATTGGTTATATGTATCAGATTAAATTTTATTCACTAATATAATGAATATTTAAAATGTTATTCACATTTATATAAAAAGAGGGGCGGGTGGGTAACTTAATTTTTTACATAAATATGGTTCAATAGAATGTTTATACATTCTCTTATCAAATTACACTGCAAGAGCTACATTTAACATACTGTCTAAGTGTAAGAATGCCATGCTTCTATGGGAGGATCCCATACACGTGCAGTGGTAAAGACCCACCCACGCACCCACACACATGCAGTGGTAACGACCCACCCGCCCAGCCACACACGTGCAGTGGTAACGACCCACACGCCCACCCACACAAGTGCAGTGGTAACACCCACCCGCCCACATACACAAATGCAGTGGTAAAGACCCACTTGCCCACCCACACACGTGCAGTGATAACGACCCACCCGCCCACCCACATAAGTGCAAAGGTAAAGGTAAGGTTATTAATTAGTTTTTTATTTTATATTTTACAAGTTTCTTTAACATATTAGGATCAATTAACTGGAGTACATGTTTTACTTTCCTTTAAAATATGTGGCTTATTTCAAAAATAATAGTAAATATATAAAATCCTCTTTAAAATATGTATAGACAATAATACTTTATTAGAGAAGCTAGTAAAATGACAAATATATTGGAGATTGATACATGGGTCAGTGATATGCAAAGCGCCCAGCCAAGGGGAGAACTTACAGTGTGTACTTAGGATATCTGTGGCCTTAACACTACCATCCTACCTTATCGATCCACATGGTGGAGGGCTGACTAAGTCTGCTGAATCTGCGGCTCATCTTAAATACTTGTTTATGGCCACTCAGAAGGTCACGGTAAACAATTTTCGTGTCTAGCTCATTTTTTAATTATTCTTAAATATATTTTCCGTAACTACTCAATCTTCGAAATACAATTCAAAAGCGCTTATTTTATCTATAATTTAAATCGATTGTCACAGGTCAGAACTAATGTTGGCAACAAGTGATCATTGTTGTAAACAAGCGCGCCGTGAAATTAACTAGCTACTAAAAAGACAGGAAACACCGGCGCTAACGACTGTGTTGACGAGAAGGTGTTATGACGGTGATATTGCCGCTGGCTTCAGACGCCCTCTGGAACGGCGTTTATAACGCGATATACAGGTCACTTAACATTGGACATTGGATCTTCGTTTGCACCTTCAAGACTTGCAATGCGTGTTAGTTATCTATCACTAATGTTGTATTATATCTAGGTTTATAATAAAATCATGTTTTATTTTCTTCTTTTAAACTTCACTCGCCAGTTCACATGGGCCTTTAGGCCTATGCTTGAACTTTATTGAAGAAGTGAAGCACCGACCGTTAAGTCAGTTGGGGATTCCAACCTTGGATATTGCATTCAGTAGTACAAAGCCTTAGCCACTGAACAACCACGTGACCTTTGTTCAGGGCTCACTTAGAATTTAGACTCCTGATACTTCGTTAACCTCATATTAAATGCATTGAATGCCCGTTCGGGCCACTGGTTCATCATCAGTTGGCTACAAGTAAAAACTAATTAACTGGTGTAAGAGACATTGTCTTAGCTGGTAACTAAATGTGCGTAGAAAATGATAATGAGACGTAGATATAGAAATGCGTTATGATAAGCACATATTTATTAGAGATTTTCACCTCAAGTGATAAAGGATCTCAGGATAAAACATGCATGAGAAGAAGGTTCGTAATTCTATAAAAATATATAAACTTGTACTAATTAAAGTACATTAACAAGTATAATTGTTAATATGAATGCAGAAGATAGTTGAACAGCAGAACATTTTTAGGTTCCACAGTTTACTAAAGCACAAATAACTCAGGTTTATTAATGAGGCAACATTGAAACTAATTATTCCTGTAAATTAATAAATCTGTATGATTGTAGCAAATAATGAAAAAAAGTAAATTACATTATTTAATCCAGTACATAAGTAGATTTTCACAAAATAATATTAACAAATTACATTTAGCTGTAAAATTAATTTAGATAGGAATGAAAGGAAAAATTATTCAAACGTAATAAAAAATGTATATTATATACTCACTATTTGATGTTACAAATCATTTCATCCTCCAATTTTAAAATACAGAACTGCACAGCAGAAATTTCCGTAGTTTTTTTTTTTTTTAATTCTTAGAAAGATCAAAAAACTAAAAACATACTGAGCTTTGCTAAAAGGTGAGGATATTTAGTTTTATTATATTTCCTCTTAGATTAAAAACATTCTATAGTTTATAAATAAATATTAAATCGCATTATTTTTAATTCATTAAGGCGGTGCTTATTTCTCAGTATTTTTGAAAATGTAATTTGAGATCTAAGTATATTAATACGAATAAACTATAATTAAATTTAACGAGCACTCAATAACAACTGAAAAAAATGATTCTGTTTCCGAACCACATAAAAGGATTAATCCTTATCAACCACAAAGAAACTGCATCTTTGAACGTTCAACCTGCTTTGTGAAGATCCAATTAAGAGGCCTTTAAGATATCCGGGTTTAAAGTCAATTTATCCTCTCATTATCTTCACCTGGGAAACAGGATTTATCTTTTAACGTTAAAGTTTAAAGGTTTTTCTTTCTTCTTAGAAAAAGAAATTCTACTCGCACATCCAATAAATTGTAGTACAGTTTATACAACGTTCTAGGATAGTTTCTATTTATACTCGTACAAATTATAAAACTAATATCTCCTGCACTCAGTAAACACACCCATTAAGCTAATACAATGACATGATTAAATAAAAGTTAGTTCCTAACTAAAAAAGGAAACTAAATTTATGGTTGGCAAAAAATACAATGATGAATTTAAAATAAGCAGAAAAAAATGTTTGACTTAAAACCAATGCCAAACAAACAGAAGTTTTATTTACAAAATGTATTACCCTAGACAGCACTGAAGCCCAGAACATTAAATTTGTTTATTTTACAACAGCTTAGATGGTGAAACCAATTTCCTAGTTATTGAAACTACTGTTATCAAATGGCCAACATAATAACTAGTACATTTACTGATATACGAACAATTAACATGTGAAGTAGTATTTACAGTTCAAAGCAATTGTAATAATATTTTATAGTTGATTGTTTTGCTTCATTATTTATTAGGCTGAGCTGTGAATTTTATGATTGATTAAATCACATACAGTTTTCTCATCCAATGTGAAATGCTAGTGTAGTCCAATGTAAACGTAATGCAGGTTAAACCAGCAGCGCTAGCAGACCTCACTGATTAACAACATAACTTGAAACAAATATTCCTAATGGATAAGGTATCTATTGTAGGTGTACTAATTAAGAATTACGATACGTAGAAATTAATTAAGATTTAATTATGGAACCATCATATTATAGATTTGCCACACTTCAACTTCATTGATCAAGGATTCCAGATGTCAAAAATTCATTTCAAATCCAAAGTAGTGAACGGTGAATTGGAAGGTCACCAATATCGTACATGCGAAGGGTTATCAGTAACGAACGTTTGTAAAGTCGTCAGTTCGTACATGTGCAGTGTGGGGAGAAGAGTCATCAGTAATGAACATTTGTAATGTCGTCAGTTCGTACATGTGCAGTGTGGGTAGAAGAGTCATCAGTAACGAACGTTTGTAATGTCGTCAGTTCGTACATGTGCATGTGGGCAGAAGAGTCATCAGTAACGAACGTTTGTAATGTCGTCAGTATCGTGCATGTGCAGAGTGGGGAGAAGAGTCATCAGTAACGAACGTTTGTAATGTCGTCAGTTCGTACATGTGCAGTGTGGGGAGAAGAGTCATCAGTAACGAACGTTTGTAATGTCGTCAGTATAGTACATGTGCAGGGTGGGCAGAAGAGTCATCAGTAACGAACGTTTGTAAGGTCGTCAGTATAGTACATGTTCAGGGTGGGCAGAAGGGTCATCAGTAACGTTCGTTTATAAGGTCGTCAGTATCGTGCATGTGCAGTGTGGGGAGAAGAGTCATCAGTAACGAACGTTTGTAATGTCGTCAGTTCGTACATGTGCAGTGTGGGGAGAAGAGTCATCAGTAACGAACGTTTGTAATGTCGTCAGTATAGTACATGTGCAGGGTGGGCAGAAGAGTCATCAGTAACGAACGTTTGTAATGTCGTCAGTTCGTACATCTGCAGTGTGGGGAGAAGAGTCATCAGTAACGAACGTTTGTAATGTCGTCAGTTCGTACATGTGCAGTGTGGGGAGAAGAGTCATTAGTAACGAACGTTTGTAATGTCGTCAGTTCGTACATGTGCAGTGTGGGGAGAAGAGTCATCAGTAACGAACGTTTGTAATGTCGTCAGTTCGTACATGTGCAGTGTGGGGAGAAGAGTCATCAGTAACAACGAACGTTTGTAATGTCGTCAGTATAGTACATGTGCAGGGTGGGCAGAAGAGTCATCAGTAACGAACGTTTGTAAGGTCGTCAGTATAGTACATGTACAGGGTGGGCAGAAGAGGCATCAGTAACGAACGTTTGTAAGGTCGTCAGTATAGTACATGTTCAGGGTGGGCAGAAGAGTCATCAGTAACGTTCGTTTATAAGGTCGTCAGTATCGTGCATGTGCAGTGTGGGGAGAAGAGTCATCAGTAACGAACGTTTGTAATGTCGTCAGTTCGTACATGTGCAGTGTGGGGAGAAGAGTCATCAGTAACGAACGTTTGTAATGTCGTCAGTATCGTACATGTGCAGTGTGGGGAGAAGAGTCATCAGTAACGAACGTTTGTAAAGTCGTCAGTTCGTACATGTGCAGTGTGGGGAGAAGAGCCATCAGTAACGAACGTTTGTAATGTTGTCAGTATAGTACATGTGCAGGGTGGGCAGAAGAGTCATCAGTAACGAACGTTTGTAAGGTCGTCAGTATAGTACATGTTCAGGGTGGGCAGAAGAGTCATCAGTAACGTTCGTTTATAAGGTCGTCAGTATCGTGCATTTGCAGTGTGGGGAGAAGAGTCATCAGTAACGAACGTTTGTAATGTCGTCAGTTCGTACATGTGCAGTGTGGGGAGAAGAGTCATCAGTAAAGAACGTTTGTAATGTCGTCAGTTCGTACATGTGCAGTGTGGGGAGAAGAGTCATCAGTAACGAACGTTTGTAATGTCTTCAGTATAGTACATGTAAAGGGTGGGCAGAAGAGTCATCAGTAACGAACGTTTGTAAGGTCGTCAGTATAGTACATGTTCAGGGTGGGCAGAAGAGTCATCAGTAACGTTCGTTTATAAGGTCGTCAGTAACGTGCATGTGTAGGTTGGGCAGAAGAGTCATCAGTAACGAACGTTGGTAAGGTCGTCAGTATCATGCATGTGCAGGGTGGGCAGAAGAGTCATCAGTAACGAACGTTGGTAAGGTCGTCAGTATCGTGCATGTGCAGGGTGGGCAGAAGAGTCATCAGTAACGAACGTTTGTAAGGTCGTCAGTATCGTGCATGTGCAGGGTGGGCAGAAGAGTCATCAGTAACGAACGTTTGTAATGTCTTCAGTATAGTACATGTAAAGGGTGGGCAGAAGAGTCATCAGTAACGAACGTTTGTAAGGTCGTCAGTATAGTACATGTTCAGGGTGGGCAGAAGAGTCATCAGTAACGTTCGTTTATAAGGTCGTCAGTAACGTGCATGTGTAGGTTGGGCAGAAGAGTCATCAGTAACGAACGTTGGTAAGGTCGTCAGTATCATGCATGTGCAGGGTGGGCAGAAGAGTCATCAGTAACGAACGATGGTAAGGTCGTCAGTATCGTGCATGTGCAGGTTGGGCAGAAGAGTCATCAGTAACGAACGTTGGTAAGGTCGTCAATATCGTGCATGTGCAGTGTGGGCAGAAGAGTCATCAGTAACGAACGTTGGTAAGGTCGTCAGTATCGTGCATGTGCAGGGTGGGCAGAAGAGTCATCAGTAACGAACGTTGGTAAGGTCGTCAGTATCGAACATGTGCAGGGTGGGCAGAAGAGTCATCAGTAACGAACGTTTGTAAGGTCATCAGTATCGTACATGTGCAGGTTGGGCAGAAGAGTCATCAGTAACGAACGTTTGTAAGGTCGTCAGTACCGAACATGTGCAGTGTGGGCAGAAGAGTCATCAGTAACGAACGTTTGTAAGGTCGTCAGTATCGTACAAGTGCAGGGTGGGCAGATAGGTCATCAGTAACAAATGTTTGTATGGTGAGAACTAAATAAAAGTTGGTAGTTTTTGTCAAAAGTCATTCACTCTTCTTGTATGTATACAGAGGTATAACACGACTTCTTAAAACCCACTCACCCAACACTGATAAACTGCTCAAAAGAACAACACGATTACATGGCCCACCTAACCTCCTTTGACAGAAACAGCCCACAAAGACAGCAAATAGTTATATATTAACTATTCTTGTTTTAATAATTGTAATTAAGTAAAGTATGAACTTACTAATAGTAAGGTAGTAACCTACTATTATTATTTTATATTATTTTATATTATTATAATAATTATATTATTATTTATCAATCTAAATGGGTAGTATCAATACGTTCTAATATTTAATGTTCTAGCACTTACGAATAGCACATTGTAAGGACGTCGTTAGAGGAGGTTATACATTGCTATTTCATATAAATTTGTTACAAACCTGAAAAACGTTTTAGAATGTATTTGCTGTTGATCAAATACCTTAATTTTTCAAATATTATAGCAAAAAAAAAAGAAGAAAATATAAATTAAATATTTACAACTAACATAAAGTAACTAGCAAGGGAGAAAGAATTTAGAAGAACTAATGTTGTACTGTCTCCAAATTGATACGACGAAATGCTACACTTGTGAGCAATTTAAAGTTTCGATCTTAAAACCGTTAGTATTAAATATGCCTGTAGGATAAGTTGATAGCTCACTTCCAGCACACCGAAGACGATGTTGAGATTTGAAATAGCAATGCAGTCGCTCCATTATAACTCGCTGAGGGGGAAAATCGGCCCCAGTCTACTGAGAAATGGGTTGCTCCGGGCACTCCACTTCCTCTTTCCTTTTATGAATATCGTTAATGGACTGAAATCGATTTTATTTCTTATAAAGTAATTCTTTGACGTAGTTAGACAAATTAATTAAAAAATCTTGAATTAAAAACTATATAAACATATTATTATATCTACTTCCATCTATTCGATTTAGCATTTTTTTACAATTTCAAAAGCTAGACAAATGTATTTTGATTTGAAAATAAATTGCATGATCTCTTTGTTTTGTAAGCCTAAATCATTATTTTGATTAAAAGGACTAATAATATTACCAGTGTTAAGAATATAATCGACATCATTTATGAATTATCCATTTTCATCACTCGTACATCAGTGGTACTTGAATAGGGTTTTAATTTACTTTAATTACATCTAATCGGTTTCTCAATATATATACAGAAATGATTATACATTATGGTTATACATCAGTTTATCATAAGAATAAAATATAATTCTAACATTAGTCTTGTTCATAAAATTCATCCAAGACTATGTAGCAATGTCAATTAAAAAACTGTTCAATTTACTACGAAATGCAGTAATATCATTTCCATTTTTTTTATTTATTTTTTTTTATTTATTTATTTTTTTTTTTTTTTTCTTAGCCCACGGAGCATATTTCATGAAGAAGACATTGAAAAAACTCACCGAAAAGATCTAAACTTAAATAATCTTCTGATTCACAATTTAAATTTCTCGAAAAAAATTACCAAATTTCGACTATCTAGAGAAAGTAAAAGACGTAACACGGTGGGTAGTCTCAATCGTACCGTTGTTCTCTTCAGAACACAACATGGCGATAGTTAACCGTAGACTGGTATAACCTTTATTTTTAGTTTGTCAAGAAACAAATCCTAAAATAAATAATGAATTTATCAGCTGTGTTAGTATTGGACAAAATATGTGTTTTTGTAATTTTTAAAACAGAAATGTAAATTTCATCAAACCCACTAGAAATTATATTTTCAACTTTTTGTTCATTTCCAGGATTTAAAAGAATTTTGGTTTGAAAATAAACTCCATGATCTCTTTGTTTTTTAATTCTGTCGCTATTTTGAATAAAAGGAATAATAATATTACCAGTGTTAAGAACATAATCAACAAAATTCATAAAATAATCATAAAGCATATTACTCAACAATTTACGGTAATTGTAAGTTGTTCTGTCTTTTTTAATTTCAATATTTTGAATAGTTTGATGTTTTTATTTCCAACTCCAAAATTTATTAATATTAAGCTCCAGCTGTCTTAGAGACATTTGCTGAATTATTACCTAATAATTACTAATATTAAATTTGAAACTTTGTACTAGACTGAAAACGAACAAATTGGCACTGAGCTACTCAAAAAAAGTAAACAATATATTATGAATAGAACATGGCATGGACTGATCAGATTACGACTACTTATAACAGCGAGTTAATTTCTAGTATTCATAGTTTGAAGCAGTATGCCAATATCTCCCATGAAGACCCTAACCTGGTAAAGACCAATTACCCATGCATTGCTGGTTAAGACCCTTGTGATGCCTCTCTTCAATTGTTGATAAATTGTGAATAATGATTGTTAAGCTTTCCGACGAACTATAACAAGCTCGATATTACTGCATTACATCAATTTTCAATCTACGTATCTCTATATGGATACACGCTTAAGTAAAATCTCTATTCTACAGCTGAAACAACTCTGCGAATTCATATACTCCTATTACTTTGAACACCAAACATCCAAGATACTTAATCGAGCGTTTCAAGTTCATGAACGATTGATTAGTCCTTTACACTTTTGTGAGGGAATTTATTTATCGTAACAGGTTGTCGTTTTTGTAGTGGGCTACAAGACAACATCAAAACGTGGATGAGAACACTAACTTGAGTTGAAAACATTGATAAAACGAAATTTCTAGGTTTGTTAATAGACAGTAGTCTCAGTTGGTGCAGTCATGTAGATCACATTATTTCAAAAATTAATTCAGGCTTGTTTGCATTGAGAAGAATGTCACTCCTATGCAGTGAACCAACATTACAATTAATATTTAATGCTCACATACAGTCACATATAGCCTATGACATATGTGTCTATGGTAGCACTTCTTTACAAAATTTGAACAAAATATTAATGCTGCAAAAAAGGCAATCAGAATAATTTTAAAATTAAGAGCTACTGATTCTGTAAGGGGTCATTTCTAATGTTTGCAAATATTAACGGTATTTGGCTTATATATTTTAAGCTGTATAATGTATGTTAGAGACCATTTCAGTGAAGTGGAAACTCACTATGACATACACTTTTACAATACGAGGGGTAAAATGGTGATAGTTGTACCCAACCACAGGCTAGAGTTATTTAAAAAGAAAACTTCAGTAATGGGTGCAAAGTTTATAAATGTTCTACCTTATAGTATTAAAAATAAATTTGACTCTGTAAATTTTAAATCCCTGGTAAAATCATACTTTATTTCGAAATCTTTATATTCTTTGGGCGAATATGAATATTTTAGTTCTTAGTAATAAGTTCATTTAGTTTATACAATAAATTTAGTGACGATTTTTAATGATACAAATAAAGATATTTTGATTTGATTTGACTTCTGATATAAGGTTAGAGGTCGTTTGTTGCAGGATTTGTAGGAGCAGCGGGCTGGTGACATGAATAATGTGGCTGTTTTGTAGGAGCAGTGGGCTGGTGACATAAATAATGTGGCTGTTTTGTAGGAGCAGTGGGCTGGTGACATAAATAATGTGGCTGTTTTGTAGGAGCAGTGGGCTGGTGACATGAATAACGTGGCTGTTTTGTAGGAGCAAAGGGCTGGTGACATGAATAATGTGGCTGTTTAGTAGGAGCAGTGGGCTGGTGACATACATAATGTGGCTGTTTTGTAGGAGCAGTGGGCTGGTGACATGAATAACGTGGCTGTTTTGTAGGAGCAGTGGGCTGGTGACATGAATAATGTGGCTGTTTTGTAGGAGCAGTGGGCTGGTGACATGAATAACGTGGCTGTTTTGTATGAGCAGTGGGCTGGTGACATGAATAACGTGGCTGTTTTGTAGGAGCAGTGGGCTGGTGACATGAATAATGTGGCTGTTTTGTAGGAGCAGTGGGCTGGTGACATGAATAACGTGGCTGTTTTCCAATTATAAATATAGATTGTTCCTACTAGTAATTGTATTTAAAATAGTTATATTTAATACTATTACTAAATTAATGATGTTTAGTACTATAATACGATCTTCTATAATGTTTGAAATCAGTTAAATGACTTCGTAATATTATTTTAAGACTTTACTCACATAATAAAGATGGAAATTATCACTTGCTACAGAGAATCTACAAAATGGACCCATGCCCTTCACGTAGTGTGAATGTCTGATGGCACTCGTGCTAACAATATCATGACGCTGAAGAGATGGAAATATTATGAGCTTCTATAAGACAATGTACTGTACCGGGTTTACCGACTTTTTCATATCGAAATTAGATAGGTCAGTTACCAAATACAAGTTTTCAATTACAAGTTTGTAAATTAAGTACAAAATAGTAACACAGACTATATCATTGCTTGTGTTTACAAAAGATAACATACAATATACATATTTATTATGATGAATTAATGCTAATTTAAGGTTAGAGTGAGGATAGAAGACAATCACATTATTGCATTGACTGTGTTTAGGAGAACATTCCTTTCTGTTTTAACAGCATGAATGACAGACAGTCAAACACCAAGATAAATTATTTGAAAATTGAATCAATAGGAAATAAATTGACTATCTAATGAAATAATATTAATTTCTATTGAGTTTTATTAACTGTACCAACCAAGAGTTCTCAATTTAGTGAATAATATATATTGAATAGGAAAAAACAATATTTTAATTTATAAGTAGTAATTGTAATTCTTAGACAAAATAAGACCAAATTAATAAAATTCGAATCATCTGTTCAACCGTAATTAGATCCTTAAGAGTATTTACAAAATCATCTTTATGTAATATTGAAGATATTTTCTTTCTACTGTTGGGGCAATACAACGTAAATTTCAGGAGGAGTCCCACAGGAGAGAAGCAAATGTATAACGGGGTCACATGATTTTCTCATTCAACATTTTCCTGCTGTAAATTTTAGTAGCCATGAGACACTGTAGAGGTATTTGAAATGTTTGTATCATTAACGTACAAATCTGGTAAACACCAACCAACACTAAATTATTACAAGAACAAAATGTACAACTTGTTATGGTTATCGATTTCGGTGACCCACGTTTACCACCATATGACCCAGAATTACAAAGTCATAAAACTGGTTGTCAACTTGTCTACTTATATCTACACTTGTCACGGTTGGCTACAGTCGTAAAAATGACTGTCGAAATACAGGGTGTTACAAAAAGGTTGGTCTGGCTATGCATTTTTATGTACGACGTGTGATTCTAAGCTAAAAATAAGAATAATATTTTTTTTCGATTTCCGCTTTGTTTAGCAGCCAGACGCCATTTTGTTTAGTTTTTCGTAAACATGTATATCTTTGTTATTATCTTTACGATTGTTACAAAACTCGGATTCATGTTAGAAGGCAGTATGTATTATTTTTTTTTTTTTAATTATCATTATTATTTTCAAAATGGCGGCCATTTTATTTTTATTTTCACAAATATCTAAGAAAGAACTGTTTTATAAAAATTGTGCACAAAACATAAACAGTTTTCAAATGACTTTCTCTTTCCAATGATACCTCATTTCTCAAAATCGCTTGAGAAATAACTATTTTATAAATTAACCTTAATTCAAATGCAGACTAAATGACTACTAATTTGACAGTATTTGGACAGTGTGGGAATTAACGTTACTTCATAAAATAGTTAATTCCTAAACGACTATAACACATTAGGTATTATAGGAAAGGGAAAGTCATTTAAAAACGTTTTTGTCTTTCACAATAAAAAAAAGTGTTTTTTTAAATATTTGTTTAAATAAAAATAAAATGCTCGATATTTTGAAAATAATAATAGTTTCAAAAATATTATTTTATTAAATACTACCTTCTAACATGAACCCGTTTACCGAGTTTTGTAACAATCTTATAGATAACAAACAACAAAGATATCAATTGTTTTATGAAAAAAATGGCCGCTAAACAAAGCGGAAATGAAAAAATATTACTGTTGACTTTTAGCTTAAAATTACACATAAAACATGAAAATGCATAGCCAGCCCAACTTTTTTGTAACACCCTGTATAATAAAAAATAGAAGCCTGAAAGATCAAACAAATCTAGCGAAACACCTTCTGAATTTGTAACCACTATTTAGATTCAATTGATATTCCATAAGATTGTATTAAGAGAAGGATTGACAATGCATGTGAAGAATGGTGTATTTTAAAGGTAAAATGCAAAGATCGAACTAAATTTGAACAGGAAATTATTGATTCTATTTTGAGCAAATAAGAATATAGAATACAATAAGTAATATTAATTGACAAATTACATTTCAACAATCACCCTTTTGACAATTCCAGCAAACGTCATGAGTTTTCTTGACTGTGCCAAGTTTTAGTGTAATATTAGCGTAGTTGACACCAATGTCATTCACTCGGGAATCCGCATTTTATAGAGATCCACAGACGTAATATTTGGCATATTTTGTACTAAGTATACTATTGTGTTGTACAATGTTAGGTATAAACTAAAAATGTTACCCATCTACGAAGTATACTAGAAAATAATACTAAACATAAATTAGTAATTTATTGCTGAGTAATAGATTTGTTTACTTTACGCATAAAACATGGACTCATACATTTATAAAGACATATAAGGGCAGTGCATTTTTGTGTTTGTGTACTAGCGAGTGCAGTAAATATGACTATCATATTGATAGGTAATATTTCAGTAAAATAAATCTCCAATCTGGAATAGGCACACGAATAGTTTGTGTGAATGTACAAATACAGACAATATCTAGCCTATGATGAGTTATCATTAATACGTCAGTCCTGTTGGGACTCAGATGAAGCACCCTCCGTAAAAAAACGTTATTATTTTAATCTATTTATACCCCGTTTCATATTAATAAATCTATTTTACTTTAATTCATTTATATTTGCATGACTAGTATTATGTACCTTCTTATTTGTTTATGCTTATGTGCAATTAAAAAGTTATTATTGTTATTACTATTTAGATAATTACAACCCTAAATGGAAAACACAGTATTTTCAATGTAACATAAGAGGAAATACTGGGGAAACACTGTCATTTGTAGTTGTTATCCCCCGTAATACAGTCAAAACAAAGGGTCAACAACTGCACTGAGTATCTCATTATCAAACCGATCGTTTTATTATAAAGTGGAAGAAGTTAAGTGGTCGACCAAAAGAGATTGCACTCAACCTCGACCTAGGCGATCTTAATTACGTCATGAATAAAATCTATAATTCGAAAAGTATGTAGAGTATGATACGGCATAATACTATTACAACTCTACTTATTCAACTAGCGACATAGGCCGAGAACTAAGGCAGGTTAAGTTTTTCTTGATGATTATTGTTTTAACCACTTGAGGTGAAGATCATAACATATGTCCTCAACAACCAGGGAGAGGGGGAAGGACATAACGAAAACAACAGTTTAAGAAAACGTTCATATCTCAATAACGGTGTTAGGTAACTTACAGGTTTATAAAAAACATTGGTTTTCTTAAAAGGTTATTATTATAAAAAGTCCACTATCTTAGTTGGTTTAAGAATAAAAACTACTCTCTCACAAAAATTAAGTATTTTTCAAAGTTATAATCTAGACTACTTTATGTTCATCCTGTAAGATCCAAATGTGATAAAAGGTTACGTGATACTATTATCTTACGAAAATGCGCATTTATTTATTTGACGTCATGACACTAATAAACAAAACTAAGCATTAAAACAGCGTAATATGTAGACAATTACAAAGTATGTTCAATTTCTCTGGAAGATTATGAATGGAGTGATGCAATGCTCGGACCTCCTAGCTGAATTAGACTTTAAAGTCTCAACAAACACCAGGTCTCGCAGTTTTCTCAGTCGAAGGCATTGCTCCACAAACTTCGACTTGAATAGTCCCTTTGCAAGATTCGTCCGTCTGGGGAATCAGCTTGCTCCAGAATGTGACTTCTTCTGTGATAGCCTCCAACGGATCACATTCTTCTGTAATGGCTCTTGGTGCTTTCGTACTCTAGGTCTTGTCACTTGTTCGTGGTCGTAGTTTAAGTTTATTTATGTGGTTTTTTCATGCTTTTATTGAGATTGTATTTTGTTTGTTACTGTTGTTTTCGATTTTGTACTTTAATATTTAATTACCTTCTATTTATCAATATTATTCCTTTACCAATTGTTATATTAATAAGTATGTCTCAATATTCGTCATTGTATCATATTATTGTATTATTCACGTTGTTGCTATGCACATTTTCACTGATTTTTTGCCTCGCCATCTTCTGTAATAATGAAAATATTGTAATAATGTAAATTGACTACTGCCGTTGAAATAATAATAATAATACTAATAATTACCTTTTGGGCTGTTTTTTTCGTGCGTTCTGCGTCTGGTATTTTCTGTTCGTATATTCGTTGGAAATCAAGTTGAGCGAATAAGTAACAGATAATTAACTCATTATTGATCAATGATAGGAGGACGAGTTAGCTAAACGAGTCATGTCTGTATTAGTTATTTAACGATGCAGCTAACTAATCATTATTTCTTGTAATCCGACTGTTTATTACCTGTATTCATTAATTCTTAACAAGTTTCCAAGTATTACACGTATTGTATGTATATTCACGAGTAGATTCATATGTATTTATATGTAAATACCATGATATAACGTGAAAATAAATAATTGATATTCAATGATAATGGAATAATTTTGTAATTATAAGAGCATAAATACGTTTTTAAGTCTATAATACACGTATCAATATAAGTTAACTAATGAGTAAGGGACTTCTATTAATTCTACCTGTAAACACGACTAACGCCACGCTCCGAGTTACTATTCTTTTTTAATAGGTTTTTACCATCCGTTAACACTTTACTGGTGTAGTGACTTACATGCAAGTGCAAGTGATGTATTTTAAATACTGATATGGACTCAAACTCAATGATTTACGTGAGTAATGCAGTACAGTTCTAACCGCTCACAGTTCTAGGTTAGACTTGAACAAACCGCTATACTCCCTCGCTGACTCAAACTTTGCGAGTGCCGCACAATCTGAATAACAAACTTCAACAGATTGTTATCAGTACCAGTAGCGTAACCGATACAGTCTCCAACCAGTATATGAAACATTTCTAGTTCAAATCTTGCACTGATATATATATATATATTTTGTCTGCTAAAATTATTGAATTTTGCTTTTAATCTGCAATGTTTTGAATTTAATTTGTTATTGTTATAATTCAACCTTAATTTATTATTAGGCCTATTCATTTTACTGGTAACTGTTTTACACTACTAAACCATAGGTAGTTATTTAAAGAAATTTATTGGCCATGTCCTTTATATTAGAGACTATAAATAATGGAAAATACAGGATCATATACAATAACAAGTGTCGTGAGAACTATTCTGTAAAGAATAAAGATCTTGTATGGCGATGATAAGGACTAATCCAGACAAAAATGTGATCTATTTGCCTGACGATAAACATAACGGGGCTCAACCAGTTACTATGAGAGCCCTGACAACCACACCACCTCAGCAAAGACGTCACCTGCTGCCGTCCATGATTGAAAATTCTCCACTCCTCTCTGCTTCGTCCATGGGTATACCCTACCTCCACTTTTGCTTTAGATAGGTCTAACTCCGAAACCTGCCCTATACTGACCACTCCCGTCACTTCTCAAGACTCAAGAAATATTTATTTCAGACCCCAGAAAACCGTCCGTCAGTTGACTGTAGTGGACACACCTCATGCCACCTTTAAATCTTTCTACGGGAATGCAGCATCCACGACAGGCACCAGGGACATCTCAGTGCAATGGGAAGCACCACGCCAGCTCAAAGCGACCACAATCCTGCCAGACGACGAGTGTAACAACTTAATAACCAGTCTAAGGACGACTATAGAAGTGCTTGGAGCAGAGAACAATTGCCTAAAACTAGAATTCAAAGGTCAGTTAAAAAAGGACTAAAAAATTTCAATAGTACACAAAAGCCAAATAGATCACAAAACATTCATAAAACACCTGCCCCAGTTTTCAATACCAATATAAAATTTATTCTCATAAAGGGTGGACAGTCACACTCGCCATGTCACGAGTGTTTAGTCCATGACCGGGAGACCGACCCCAGTACTTCGGTGATCGGGGTTTACAAGCCTGGCGCTCGGCTCCTCAACATTGTTAAGGGTCGATTACACTAGGCGAGTTTGCACGCTACAAGCCGGTGAGTCGGCGAATGCGCTTGTTGTTGAGTACACACGAAACTTTCCACTCGCTCAGAAGCCAAGTAGCTGGCATGTAGAAATCATGTGTTGATGCTTTGTCATTTTGCTGTTTGTATTGTGACAGGTGGTTCCCTACATTATCCTATATACTGCTGTAAAATGAAGTGGAATGCTAGTAATATTTCGTTTTTTTACAAGTGTACCAACAGTATCCAGCATTGTGCAACAATAAACATACAGACTACACGAACAAACCATTAAAGGTACATTGTTTAAGAAACTGATGTCTGAACTAGAAGAAAATCGGTTATTAGGGCAAATGGATGAAAAGAAGCTTAAGTTTTGTAACTATAATCGATATTTATAACTAACAATACTACCGTCTTTAACAATTAGGTGTACTATCTTCATTGTAGTATACGTTTGATCTTACAATACATTCGGAACCCTCTTCTTTTTTATATCAGCATGAAATTAATATTATGAAACAACATCTAAAATAAATAACATACATAAAATAACATAACAACGCTTAAGAAACATAAGACCCACTCGCCCACCCATACACGTACAGTGGTATTGACCAACCTGTCCACCCATACACGTACAGTGGTATTGACCCACCTGTCCACCCATACACGTACAGTGGTATTGACCCACCTGTCCACCCATACATGTACAGTGGTATTGACCCACCTGTCCACCCATACATGTACAGTGGTATTGACCCACCTGTCCACCCATACACGTACAGTGGTATTGACCCACCTGTCCATCCATACACGTACAGTGGTATTGAAAGTTTAAGTCCCTTAAAGATTAATCACTTTTGATACAACTAAAACACCCGCTAGAATCAATTCCTCCGACATTCTTGAAGAGAAATACTCGCCTGTGCACAAGCTACTGTGAGTACACTTGGCAATTTTACAAGCTAGCTCGCTCACAAGCCGGACAATGGCGTGTAAAGTTGCCCGTGAAGTCAACTTTTTCTACCGCTTTTTTCAAAGCAGCTTTTGAGCGAATGCGTCGAGTACACTGGGCTAGTTTACGAGCTGCGTGTAAAAAATCCGGCTTGCAAACTCGCTTAGTGTAATCTACCCTTTAGCCTGGCACAAGCAGCAGTTCCACCAGCACCGGGACCTGCACTTCAGTGTAAGGTTGTGATAGCCGACTCGAATGACGTGGCCGCCGGTGCACAGCAAAATATCTACAGTCACTTAGAGAATGGAATCGCTGCCCATTCAACAACCCCTTAATTTGTGGTTGCAACCCTCCTACATCGCCACGACGTGCACGATCTAACTGACCCTATACATGAAGAAACTGTCCTGTAAATGCCTTCATAGAGGAACTGGCCGTCCGATACAACATCCAGGTGCTGAACCTTGACAAGGTGGACCGGAAGTATTTTGCTAGGCACGCCTCAAACACCTCTCCATGCGGGGAAAATGGCTGCTGGCGGACATGGTGAGCAGCCTTCCAACAGAGAGACAACGGCTCGTCCCCCGAACATCTGCGATGAACCTCTCACCGCCGCGTTCACCCGGGTCATCCACGCTGAGCTACGACCCCTTCGCCGAAGCCGTTACTAGCTCCCGGCCAGTGGTTTTGCGGCCTTCTACCCGCAATGTAATTTTTTTAGGGAATCCCACACTAGTCAACGAGAAAAATTAAAAACCAAACTACAATTTAAAAAAAAAACATTCAAAATCAGACATCCCCAAAGAAAAATTAAAATTTTCCATCAGAACGCGCAGTGCGCAACAAAGAAACTGGACGGACTTGCACTTTTATGCAAAGAACTTCATCCAGACGTGCTGGTTCTTAACATTATCGGTTTTATTAACATTAATATAGAGTTCTGTAAACTTGATAACTACACACTAGCAAACAACTTTTGTCGAAACTCCTTCAAAGGGGGAAGTTTTGCAATATTCACAAAAAACAAATACAAGTTTATACCATTCAATATTCGATTGAACAAGATTTTGAAGTAACAACTATGAAGCTGCTTACAGAGATTAAAAACATTATTATTGGCTTATACAAGTCTCCTCGTGGCAATATTAATAATTTTTTTTCTAAACTAGAAACGCTACTGACAAACATTACGACTCGTAGTCAATCGCATTTCATTATTACGAGAGATCTCAATATTGCTACTCTTGACACTGAAGATCCCTTCACAAAACGACTTGCAGATACTTTAAAATCATTTGGCCTTGGGTGGCTAGTGGACTCTCCCACAAGGGTTACTGTCGCAACTCAGTCGGGCATTGATAACGTAATCACTGACATGCCTAACACCGTAGTTACAGTGGTCAACACAGCTGTCGGCGACCATTACGGCCTGGAGACCGTTATCAGCGGGCTCTGCCCAGAAAAGGAACCTCCAATCCGCCGTAAGATAAGGGACACTAGGCCCGCAAATATAACTCTTCTCAACCACTCGTTAGCTACAGAAAATTGGAATCATTTTTTAAGCACTATAGTGTTGCTCCAATATCCCTATATTGCCTGCTATGATAGGTTTTAACGATAAATTCCGGAAGTACAGTATGTACGAGGAGTATTTTGCTGCTGTAAATGATCCTTAACAGCGGGTTTTCTTCAATGATCATTTACATAAAAAACATCACCTTCATGCACGGTGTCTTTATTAGCGTTGTAAATGGTTTCTTGTTGGAAGTAAATTAAGAAAAGGTAACAGGTTCCAAGTCTGTATTAGTACAGCATGTTTATACGTACTTTGCGCAGCACTTTACTCTATACAAACAAATGGTTGTTAACAAATTGTAGTTAATTACATTTGCTCTGTAGCCTTTAATAATAACATATAGTCTTCAATAATTTTCATTCCTATTGTGATTTTGAATGGTAAAGGCGATGAAATAATTAACGATAGTTCATAATATTTGAAATATTTTTTTACAATATTGATAATTGGTGGATTTGTAGACTCGTTATTTTTAGACATGTGACATCATTAAAAATCTAGGTGGCTTTTATGCAATACAGATGGGAAAGATAACACCTGTGTACATGCAATTATTGGCCACGAACTGGTTTACTGAGTCAAAAACTAACCTGTGTATTCTACCTTTATCGCGATGACTCTGAGAAGTCGGCAGGAAGTTGAGCAACGTTATCAGCAAAGATTGGTCGTATGAATATAAAAAGCCAGTAAATTTTACTTGTTTATTTGCATGATACATTCCAGTAAATAATAAGTTTAAAAGCATAAGAATTTGATTTTTCTCTATAACCTGTTACAAATAGTTTGCTTAGTCTGTTAGTATATCACGTCTTCTTCAAAATATTAAAACATAAACCATGCTTTGATAAGAAAAAAGAATGCAAATGAAATGTTATAATTCTTAGACATTCCGATGTATGAAAGTTTATTAATTAATAGTAAGGGAATTCTTATAATCAAACTAGTAATTTAATCTCTTACTGAATTATGGTTGTGGTTTTATTTTGATTTGTTTTATTTACAAAATTTACAAGAAGGGCTTAGAATTAAAACCAAGATTTTGGGCATTACTGAAGAGAAACTAGTTGTTACAAAAGAGGATTTGGAAACAAACGGTGTATTTAATATCTTACTGGAAAGGGCCGTACCAAGTATCATGAATAAATCGAATTTGTCTTATTTAAGACACTTTACAGAGAGGCCTTTTTTACAGAGAGGAGAATATACAAAGACACTGGTATAAATGAAGTACCTTCAGATTGTGTAATGAAGAATAGCATTAAAAAAAATAACATAACTATGTGATGTGTAGCCAATTAATTTAGATGAATAATGAACACCGTCACAAAAAGTACATTCCATCAAGAACAGGAACTATCTGTCACAAGGATATCACGTCTTGTGACAGAATATGTAGGCTACTTGGAAACATAACGAATCATGTCATTACTTGCCGGGAAGAGGGGTTTATCATAAATAAAAGTTAGGTTTATTTCGATTTTGTCTTATCATGTTTTATTACTGAAGAGAAAGTTATTCATATTTTTTGCCTCCAGAATCGTTTTAGTAACTAATTTAACTAGGGTTACTTACCCGATACCATCAACGATTCTAGTGGTGTTTAGTAATTGCTGATTACTATAGTTTCGACCTCATTGGGTCATTATCAAATCATACAAGATGTCAGTTTCATAATCTCCCTTCTGACTTGAAGTTTGTCAATTGCATGTAATTAAAATGTAATAATAAAACTCCGGCCGGCAACAAGTTTTAATACGTGTTAGTTTGCTAAATGTAAAGTATATAGATGTGTATAAGTGTTAATGTGAATATGTGTTACAAGTCCACAGTTTTATTATTACATTTTAATTACATGCAATTGACAAACTTCAAGTCAGAAGTGAGATTGTGAAACTGACGTCTTGTATGATTTGATAATGACCCAATGAGGTCGAAACTAGAATCGTTGACGGTATCGGGTAAGTAACCCTAGTTAAATTAGTGAAGAGAAAGTTTGAAATAAATAATTAATTTAATCTGATAAAAAGAGGAATCGTACAATTTATTTATATATTTTTATAAATTGTATTTTTTATTTTGGTTTAATCTTATTTAATACGCTTTACGGGTAAGACTTTATTTAAAAGTCAACTGGTTATTTTACTTGTTACTGACAAGGAAATTCTATATTATTTCATTACCTATAATCAAATCCAGGTGATTTATTATTTAGAGAAAAATTGTTTTAATACTCAGATATGAAACTAAGAAAATCAGTTAATTAAAATATTAAGTTTTAAAAAGTAAATTATAATTCTATGTAAGTGAATTAGAATGAAAATGACTGTTCAATTCAGATAGCCAACAGTGCAAGTTACAGACAGCGTGTCGTTACAATTAATTTAAATGAAAGCACATCTTAAAAAATTATCTTACGCACTTAATTTGTATGCTATCTCACCTATAATTGGAATAAGCTTTATATAATTACACCTTAATAAGTTAACAGTCGTGTTTTGGATGAAAACATATCTTCCTTGCTTTCTTCGATCCAAGAAATAAATGGTATCTTTTTAATATCCTAAAACAATGGAACGAATTGAGGAGACAACCTACATACAGTACAGTATTTGGAGGTAGTTGAAAGTTGCAATGTATGTACAGGTCCCTGAAGTTGGAGGGGAGCATGTGTGCCGCCAACCGGTAGCTATGACTCACCAGTGTTGTAAGAACATTAAAAATATGATTATCCATCTCATGTTAAACTATTTTAACTTAGACTCTCTCTAATGAGAGCTCTTTTATTTTATTTTTTCATTTGTACTTGTTCGTTATAGTTTTTCAACCTCAAAAAGCATGTTTGAGGGAGTTGAGAATATTTACGAGAAAAGAAACTAAATTAACCAGGCATGCCACAAAAAATTAACCAACTTAACCTCGCAGATCCGTAAGTATTATTATTATAAAGTGGTAATCTTGATCTCCAATACATGAAAAACACTTTGACCATCTCACACATTATTGAATGTAGTGTCTAGTCTGTAAACAGCACATGCAGTGCCGGTAGGATGTAATTACAAAAATAATTGCATGGTAATAGTATAAGTGCATTTTACAGTTAATATTCAAGGATAAGAAATAATATAATGTAAATCCCACCTGTTGCCATTGCATCTGTACTAAAAAGTTTTATCCTAATTAGTTTTACAAAAATTCTATATACTTCAAAACAAAAATTCATCTGTTTAGTTTCTTACAAACTAACTCTAACTAACTCTATGCTAACCGTCTTAAACGTTAAATTCATTCCAGATAAAAATTATGTTAGCAAAAATTGGCTATAAAACCTGTACTAAATTATAACCTTGCTTGCAGTTTTAAGGGTGACAAAATTTGTTCAACAGACTTCAATGTATTCTTAGCGTTAATCTCCGGAAGTGAAAGCTTGTAACAGGATCCTCTCGTGTAAATTTATTATTTTGTCAATTATACTAATAGGTTAAAAAACAGTGTTAAAAACCTATTATACCGATACAAAAACATATAAATTTAGAGATATCTGATTCCAGTGAACTTCCTCGTCAAACGTATTTAATTCAGTATTAAGTCTAAATATAAATTTGAGTATTTTTCTGGCCTAGTTTGGAAATATTGTTCATTGACTCAGGAACATAAACGTTTTTACTTTTATAGGTAATTACACCTACGATTTGATGTTGTGATACTTTATCCTTAATAATTAAGTTTTTAAATTATAGGAACCGCATCACCGTCAAGATACCTATAAATACATAATTTGCATCATTGTGAAGGAAGGTTATTCATCCTTCCATTCTCATTGGTCTCCTTCAACCTTATTGGAGACTGGATGGAAGTGGCAACCAACTGACATACTACTGTCAACTGAAATAAAAATCCTTGGTATGTATGAATGATTATTCATGGTGAAGGATGATTATTCAAAGACAAGAACCTTCCAACCTTAACTTATCTTACGTCAACCTCTGTATTCCACCAGTACTCTCTTACGAATAATCAAAACTCAATTATTAACTGCTCAAGGAATTTAAGGTTTTTAGGGCCTGTTCTGGGATGTCCTTGTTGGATCAGTGGGAAATCCCATTGACATTTTATATGTGGTTTTGAAGTGACAAACAAAAATCTCTGGGCGCTCTCAAATAATTGTATACTAAAATTGCTTGTTAGTCACTGTACTCAGCTAATATAAATTTATATTTTTCTTAACGGTTCTATGAATTCCGTTTATTATCTAGAGATGCTAAGAGGAGTGTTGTTTGAAGTTTAAAAGTCCACAATTTGAACGCCTTCAGCTGATAATAAAGAAACAGATGGTATGGCAACAAGAAGGAACCTCTGTAAGAGACTTCCCAAATGAAAACTTTGATGAATAGATTGGGAGACGGGGTACCATCGTGTGTACACCAAGATCCCTTGATTTGACACCAATGGATTTTTCAGTAAGGGAAATCCTCAAAACTGAAGTTTACTCTGTCATGATTCGTGATGAAGAACATTTGAAGGAGTGAATCCAATTGAAAACCTACTACTCTTCATGTTTTGCATAGAAGAGCGTTGACAACACTTAAAGCAATTTTTTAAATAAGACTGTATATAATTTTAGTAGAATTATAATGTCTGAAATGTTGTTTTTTATTTTTGTACTAATAATAGATATTTACTCCATCTTGTGTATTATTTTATAGAATGCATGTTTGTCAACTGGTTTATGGGCCACCCGGTATTTTGATTTGTTCATTAGTTACTTTGTTCGATTCAAGATAGTTCTCCATCAGCTTTACCATTGGTATCATTACTTATTTTAAATGTTACTATAAACATTATACTCTAACATAATTGTGGCATCGAATATAATAATTCCTCCAATATATTCAATAAATGTCTCATTCTTCTAATATTTCAAAAGGTTTAAACAGAAGGGAAAACAATTAAATTGAATGATAAATACATAGTTTTCTGATCAATTAAAACAAATGTGGACTGAATTTGTAATCCCAAAAAGGATTAACTGAGAAGAGACCAATAAAATATTTAGCACCCTTATGGAGGATGGCGAAAACCAGAGAGTGATAAAAAATATAATCTTTTTGCATTATAAAAGAATTATCTCTTCAAGACTGCCTCCTCAAACCTATTCACCGGTTAGATAGATATTCTTACCACCAAAACTGTACAATTACAATATCTTTCATATATCTTGGACTGAAGTTAACTGATGCTTCTAGCTTCCAAATGTTAAAAAGGTTTAGTAAATGTAACTGTAGTCGAATTATCAACATTTCTGGAGCGGAAATTGGTTGGAGGTAATGGATTGGTATTGTATACGTAGTTTTTGGATTCTACCTTATTTGTCTTGTTTATATTATGTTTGATCAAACGTAGTGACAAAACCGACACCATTAATAATTATTATCCATGACTTGGAAAAGAAATGAAATAGTTATCAAGATATAAACCCACAATATGTTATCTAGACGTATTATTTCGATTTGTAACCCAGAGTACGAAACAAGTTTCCCTTTTATTTCACACATATTGCACCACCTTACTAAAACAATACCCCTGGAATACTTTACAAATATATTAATAATACGTCAAACAGGAATAAATTATTCCTCTCACTTAGGTAGACGCCTGGTTGAGAGGAACAATCTTCAATAGGGCACAAGTAAAACTTTCTAACAATAGCAACCATATAAGGCAAAGCAAATCGCTATAAAACAACAAATTTAGTCTTTAATATCTGGAGCTATAGAGAAGAAAGAAAAAACATGCAAGAAGACAACCAATCCGTAAACCACCAAGATATAAAGCACTTCCATACTTACACACATCTCACAAATGCCAGTGCCATGGTCCCCCATACAGTCATCAATGTTCAATACGTAGGGTCGATATGCGTGTGTACGTGCACCTACACACTCGCACTCCTAACAAATACACATTCTTATTCTGCTTAAAATACGTACCTGCAGATCACAATCACAACTACTCTGACTGACGTAAGTGAGGTTAATCAGCGCAAATTGACAAAAATAAAGTATCACCTACGACTGAAAACTTGTTTACTTTCGTATAATAACAGAAGAACACGATGCGATGTATCTAATGCCATTTGGTAAAATATACACAAATGTTGCAATAGTATCTTTAACAAGTTTATTTTTGTGTTTTTTGCATAGTATTAATACCACTAATACGTATGTTCTTGTAAAGTATTCATGAGCAAGTTGTGTTTTATTACTGTATTCTAAAAACAAATACTTAAATTACATGAACAAAACTGCCTTACTTTGATTTAATAGCACTGAACAGTGTACATGCAGGGGTGGGTGTGTGAGTCACTACCATTGTACGTGTAGGGGTGGGTATGTGGGTCATTACCACTGTTATGATTCATTACTTCCTAAAACGCGAAATTAAATGTTTAAAAAATGTGTGTTAAATTCAAAGAATATGTGACTATCGAGAAAAAAATAAGCTGCCTATAAATTACTTATCGACACATTAATGACATTGAATTTTCATTCATTCGTAAATTCATATGACTAAAACTTTTCCTCTCATCGTCCAATCTTTACGCTACTTTCTTCCCTCTCTCTTATTTGTTTTGTATTCTTTAATAAAAGTAACTCAACCCTAACCAACAACAGTCCATCGTCCTCTTCCATCGATACCATAACGAAACTGAAGTCAACTATATGGCATACAGGAGTATCGCCCTAAGCTCTATGAGATCCAGTAAGCCTGTGCAGGCAAAACTGTGTAGGTAAGGCAGACTGTAGCGTGTATGGTCGGCTTTAGTCTTCCTACCTTACAAACGCAATTGAGCTACCGCAGCTGGTTGCTATAATAGCAATAAAAATAGGATGGAATAACTGTTTACAGATAAATACTATGAAATCAACTAATTTGAATATTATTATTTCTTTATAATACTGTAAATTATTGGTCTATTTCTAGTTGTTTTACTTAGTTTACTATGGAGTTTAAAATGGATGGTTTAAATTTTATCAAATTCGTTTTCAACTTTTGGTTACATTTTTACGTTACATCAGCTGTGACCATCTCACCAAGATGGTGAATATCGTTTTCAACCACTACTACAGAATAGAATGCATTATGAGAACTCTACTCTTTGCTCTGTGATTAGTGCATAGAGTCCGACTAATCAGACTCGGGATATTTTTAATATGGTGCTAGTAATTTCAGTTTTTCTCACGTTATAATTGTAGACCTTCTTCCTAGATAGTCTAGTAAACTAACTCATTGGCCACAATGAGTTTTGGTTTGGTTTTGTTGACATAACCTCATTTTCTCAAATGCAATCATGTCAGGACCTGTTTACAGTCACGCATGAAAGGCAAGTTTGATATAAAATTACTACTTAGAATGGAAATAATATGTTAACAAAATAAATTAATATTGATAATTGTATTACTGTACAGTAATTGGAGGGAATTGTGACAGCTTATAATGTTTTCTTTATACAATGAAGGCCTACCAATTTTGTATTCTAATCAGCCCCGTTTTTATGTTTATAGTAATTGTAATTTATATATTGGTTTTAACTCTATCTTGAATTATTGTGTTCATACAAATGTGTATTTTTTTAGATATATAGAAGCTAGATAAGACCGACTGGAAATATTGTTATACATTGTTCTTCAAATAAGTCTGATAAAGTGACATGAATACTGACAAAACCGATGACGAGCACAAGAGTAATCTAAATCATCTTGGTCACAACTTGCTACAGTTTACACGTGAAGTTCAGACATCAGGTACTGACCACCCAGCACCTTCAATCGGTGAACAACAACTAAGTACGTCATCCAGTTTTATTTTATTTGAAGACACAAATAAATTACTTGACCAGTCGAAACGTCAGCGAAAGCAAACTTTTTACTTAGATGATTATAAAGTTGATGATTTATCTTTGAAAACATAATTTGTTCATAAAAAGAAAGATTCAAAGTCAAACAAGCAGATCACCGTTAGGATACAAAGCAGGGGTCAAACAAGCAGTAGTAGGGGTCAAACAAAGTAGGGGTCAAACAAGGGCAAAGAGTGTAGTAAGACCAAACAACAATCAGTAGAAGGGACTAAGACTCAACAAGCAGATCACCGTTAGGATATATAAACAAAGAGTGTGGTAAGACCAAACAACAAACAGTAGAAGGGACTAAGACTCAACAAGCAGATCACCGTTAGGATATATAAACAAAGAGTGTGGTAAGACCAAACAACAAACAGTAGAAGGGACTTTGACTCAACAAGCAGATCACCGTTAGGATATATAAACAAAGAGTGTGGTAAGACCAAACAACAAACAGTAGAAGGGACTAAGACTCAACAAGCAGATCACCGTTAGGATATATAAACAAAGAGTGTGGTAAGACCAAACAACAAACAGTAGAAGGGACTTTGACTCAACAAGCAGATCACCGTTAGGATATATCAACAAAGAGTGTGGTAAGACCAAACAACAAACAGTAGAAGGGACTAAGACTCAACAAGCAGATCATCGTTAGGATATATAAACAAAGAGTGTGGTAAGACCAAACAACAAACAGTAGAAGGGACTTGGACTCAACAAGCAGATCACCGTTAGGATATATAAACAAAGAGTGTGGTAAGACCAAACAACAAACAGTAGAAGGGACTAAGACTCAACAAGCAGATCACCGTTAGGATATATAAACAAAGAGTGTGGTAAGACCAAACAACACACAGTAGAAGGGACTAAGACGTACGTCACAACGAAATCGGATGAGTATTTCTTTTGTAACAGAAATTGAGCCTCGAGTACATTGCTTTTTGAAACCGACATTAACTTCAGCTATACTTTAAAAAGTTTGTATTTTAAGTATAACAAGAGTACTTATACTGTCTTTTGGTCTAATGTTGAATCATTTAACACTACTTGAGTAACTGATTATAAAGCGCGCATTGTTATTTGCTAGTGTCATAAAGCTCCACGGATGGAAGGCACTTTTCATAGTCCTTCCATTATCTAACCCACCCACACACCCATACACGTACAAAGGTACTAACCCACCCACCTACCCATACATGTACGATGGTACTAAAATACACGTACAAGGGTACTAACCCACCCACCCACCCATACACATACAATGGTACTAACCCACCCGCCCACCCATACACGTACAGTGGTACTAACGAACCCACCCACCCATACACGTACAATGGTACTTAACCACCCGCCCACCCGTACACGTACAGTGGTACTGACCCACCCGCCAACCCGTACACCCATACACGTACAGGGGTACTAAGTATCTCCATTCAGCATGTGGAGCAAGATGGGGATACCATCAAGTATCTCATTGGAAGACAGACGAACCAAATATTTCTACGGATGTAGATTGTATTGCAGCTCCATCACCTGATCAGGCTACGGAATGCCAATCACCAATCCTATTTCGATCATATTTGTGAACAAAGTAACCTGAACGCTTTGTAAAAAACTGTCAACCTAAATTTGACCAACGATTGATTGCCTGTCTTTCTTGGGGAGATTTTGATGTCCAACTATGCAAAATATCCCATTAACGAATGTTTTTGTCACAGAGACAAACCAAATGTACTAACTGAAAGTATGCGATTTAACAGATACCTCGATGTCTACACCAGAATAATAACAATCAAATTGATGGTTCTGATAAGTTATCCAAGCTAAGACGTTACGTTGACAGGTAAAATGATTCTTTTCTCTAACACGGTGGGCTTAATAAAATTATCTCAGTGGACGAAAGCATGATCCCATATTATGGATGAAACTATGCAAAACAATTCATTAGGGGTAAACCAAATAGTTTTGGTTATAAAAACTGGGCTTTCTGGTCATATTCAGGTTATCTGATGTCTTTTGATATCTGCACAGGAAAAGAGAGCAATCGGGAACATAAGTTTGGTATTGGAGATGTGGTTATGCAAATGATTGAAAATGCTCATATTCCAGTTCACAGTGGACATTTACAGTGGACACAGTTCATTGACATTTATTTTACATATGTACTTGAGCTAAAATATTTAATTAAGCTACAGGAACCTATAGTGCTGACAGGACTGAACATTGCACAGTGAAAAGTATCTCTGCTTTACAAAGAGAGGAAAGCAGATTATTTGAATGTCGCACAGCTGAGAACATTTTGATAGTATGTTGGCATGACAACAATGTCTGTACTGCGGCAACAAACTATTAAAAATCTTCGGTTGGAAAAAATCTAAGGTCAAAGTACAGGTACCAAAACCAACCGTATTTGCTAGCTATAATGAAATGGTTGGTGTGGATCTACCAGACCCAGGAATCGCTACCTATCGTACATGTATGAGACAAAGAAAGTAATGGTGACCAATATTTGTTTGATGCCTGCGTAGTATAATCGGACATTTCTTCCTGCAGCATAAGAAACTCAAATATTGCTGAATTTCCGTGCAAATTCGGCCATTACCTTGCTAAAGGAATATGGAAAAGCTCCATTCATGAGACCAGTACCTAAACTTCTATGAGGAATGCGCTACAGTGTCAGTCACTGACCGGTACCGAATGCCACCAAAAGACGAATGCTTCCAAAAATATCACACACTCAGTAAAATTAGTTTTTAAGAATTATTTATTTACTATTATACAGGGTGAGGCAGACCACCCGTGCAGCATGTATAGCAGGAGAACGGTTTGGTCTAGTGGCCTAAAACAAAATGCTTTCCCCCTATATTGCATATGGGGAGTCCATTAAAAATATTTTCATCAACCTTTTCGTAAAGAGTGTTGAAAAACTAGGGGTCATGGGTTCGAATCTCTAAATTATCAAATGCAAACATATGGCAAATAATACATCATTTTAAAGGTATTGTTGAAAGAAACTCATTGATGAAAACAAAATTCATTTATCATGACACATTTCAAAATGGCGGCCATTTTTGTGGAAAATATTGACGTTTACGGAATACCCTATAGTTTTCTTACTGTTTGAGATAGGTTCATTCCGATTTCAATTTCTTACATGCAAAACCCTCAGCTTCACTCTGATATGCCGCATGACTACTTTTATCATTATTTTGATATTGGCCCCCTAATACGAATTTTGAAAAATTAAAAATTCCTTAAAGTCAAAATTTTTAAATAGCAACATGCATCATGTTGTATATCATTTTAAAGCGCTTGTTAAGACAAACAAATTTTGCACTACACTTTTTTTTGTATCTCCAGTGGTTTTTGAGAAATAAGCACAAACGTGTTTTTAATAATAATTTTCCCACCTTTTTACGTTACTTTGGCCACTGACATCCAAAACTGAAAGCACTGAGTCAAAATCTAACATTTTAATTGCGTAAATCGAAATAAGGAATTATGTAAGCAAATTTATTTTTTATTAAGATACTTCAATTTGACAAATACAGGCAAAAAGCGTTTTACATTAAGTACTGTGTTTTCATTGCTAATAATACAGATATGGTATTATTACAATCTGGTATTATTACAATCTGGTTTAAAGCTTATTACTAAGATAATCTTGAAGGGAATATGTGGCAGATGGCCTTTTGGTTCCAGATTTGTATGATTCTCTAAAATTAAGAGACCTTTGTAAAAAACTGAAATCACCATAATTGTAATTTTATCATTTAAAATTGTTTGTTGTATTTTTATACTTTAATATTATAAATAAATATTAATAGTTTTTATACACAGTACCATTACTCGCTTCGCATGGTTAGGTACCTTTCACAATTGGCCTTTACTGTTCAGTACAACCAGTTGATACTTTGCTCCTGGGTTACTGCAATTATTATTAATCTTATGATTGTTTAATCAGCTGATTATTTTCAGCTGTTTATAAAATCAGCTGTTCTAGTGCATTATTGTACACTTCATTTTAGTTCCTGAAACAAAACTTATTTTATTTGACAACCACTTTAATTCTCCACTTTATTCCTTATTTTGTTCTTTTATTGTGAATGATAGTTCTGTATTTACTGAAATGCCGTACACAAATGAAGAGGCTTTCCAAATGCTAATGGTGTTAGGCGAATGTTTCCAGAATTACTCAGCTGCTGCGAATCTCTACGCAGAACGTTATCCAGACAGAGAAGTTCAATCACGAATGGCCTTTCAAAGACTTGCTAGTCGTGTGCGTGAAAAAGGACAGGTTCAGCCTGATTTCAATAAAGGAAAAACCCTAGCTAGGCCTGTAAGAAGTGATACGGCACCAGACATTTTGGCAGCGGTTCAACTCAATCCAACTGACTCGTCCAGAAGAATAGCTCTAGATGCGGGTGTGAGTCAAAGGTCAGTGTTGAGAATCTTGAAAGATAACAAAATGCACCCATACAAGATATCATTACACCAAGAACTGCATGGTGATGATAGCCATCGAAGAATGACTTTTTGTTTGTGGGCTAGGGAAATGTTACAACAACGTGAACATTTTTTTCGTAATGTACTGTGGTGTGACGAAGCAACTTTCCGCAGCAACGGTGAAGTGAACCGCCATAATATGAGGTACTGGGCCTATGAGAATCCACACTGGATGCGAGAGGTGGATAACCAGAGATACTGGACTTTGAATACTTGGTGTGGCATCCTTGGTAAAAAAATTATAGGTCCCTTTTTCTTCAGAGAACACCTAGTTGGAGACACTTATAACAACTTTTTGCTAAATCACCTGCCTAACCTATTAATAGATATACCCGACGAAGACATAGAACATTTGTGGTTCATGAATGATGGGGCACCACCTCACTACGCCAACAACGTCAGACAAACTCTTGATGAACAATATCCTGAAAGATGGATTGGAAGAGGTGGTCCTGTCAACTACCCTCCAAGATCTCCTGATTTAACTTGTATGGATTTCTACTTGTGGGGTAGGCTGAAAGATTTAGTGTACAAAAGACGACCAACAACAATCGAAGATATGATGCAGAGAATCAGACATGGTATAAATTCTATCAGTGGCGAAGAAGTATTGCGAGCTGTAGATAGCTTCACCTCCAGAATAGAACTATGTATAGAAAATAATGGTTTTCAATTCGAGCACATGTAATTTACAGTAAAGTAAGTTCAGTTGGATTCTGGATATTTTTGTACGATACTCTTATTACTTATTAATTTTTTTAAGGTTGCAATTATGTTAAAAGTTGCAAATAAATACAAATAAATACAAGAATTTACAAATCTTGTAAAAAATACAAATCGTGTATTTTTTAAGAGACATTAAGAGTAAAAATACCAATTTATATTTTTATAAATCTGATCATTTTTTTAAATACAAAATGTATGGCCAAAGTAACGTAAAATGTGGGAAAATTATTATTAAAAACACGTTTGTGCTTATTTCTCAAAAACTACTGGAGATACAAAAAAAAGTGTAATGCAAAATTTGTTTATCTTAACAAGCGCTTTAAAATGATATACAACATGATGCATGTTGCTATTTAAAAATTTTGACTTTAAGGAATTTTTAATTTTTCAAAATTCGTATTAGGGGGCCAATATCAAAATAATGATAAAAGTAGTCATGCGGCATATCAGAGTGAAGCTGAGGGTTTTGCAAGTAAGAAATTGAAATCGGAATGAACCTATCTCAAACAGTAAGAAAACTATAGGGTATTCCGTAAACGTCAATATTTTCCACAAAAATGGCCGCCATTTTGAAATGTGTCATGATAAATGAATTTTGTTTTCATCAATGAGTTTCTTTCAACAATACCTTTAAAATGATGTATTATTTGCCATATGTTTGCATTTGATAATTTAGAGATTCGAACCCATGACCCCTAGTTTTTCAACACTCTTTACGAAAAGGTTGATGAAAACATTTTTAATGGACTCCCCATATGCAATATAGGGGGAAAGCATTTTGTTTTAGGCCACTAGACCAAACCGTTCTCCTGCTATACATGCTGCACGGGTGGTCTGCCTCACCCTGTATATATTGTTTTATAATTGCAGCAGTTTTAATGCTATTTTTTTTATTATTAGTGATAAAAATAATTCTTAGGTTTTTATGTACTGTTTTAAAATGTAAATACTAAATATTTTAACAAACTATTTACGTATACTGAACTTATGAATGAAACACCTATATAGATTTGCTGTAAAATAATGTGAGTTATAAAGTCTGTAAAGAAAATGCCCCGTATGAATGGCATCCGATTTATCGGGCACCCTTTGTTACGTAAATTCTAAAAGAAAATTGTACTACTTTCCCTTTTTTGTGTATTAAAAAATGTTTGGTTAAAAATTGATTGAAAAAAGTTAAAACAGGGATTAATGCACATGATTAATAGCCTTTTCTACACCAAATTAAACGTTACTTCAACTTGTAGTTTCCTGTCTTAGAACTAAATTACGTCAATTTAGCAGCAGTTAGTACAGTTACCTATCTATTCATGTTCAATACAAACTCAAATTGAAAATCAACCAGAATTTACTATTTCAATTTCTTAAATTATCTAGACGGGAAAAAATCCTTCTAAAAATTAGCTAACTGTAATAAAAAAGTTACTGAATAAAATCCTCTGTTAAAAGGATATATTGACACAGTTTTTATTTATGGCTACAAGTATTGTGTTTACTCTTTCGTACCGTTGAATAAGATCAAATGCAAACCTCAATAAATCTCGCTATCTGCAGCAATGAAAAATAAACAACAGTTATCTGCACCCATAAAGAGTTTATGTACTCAATTAACAAGCACACATTCGTTATTGTTATGGATTTTGTTACTGTGATAAGAAATTTTCTATTGACTGCGGTAATTCGACTCACTATACCTATTTTAAGTAAAAATGAATTTCATTATTATTATCATATGGCACTGGTAGCGTAGTGCTGTAACCCAGCTACTTGGGGAAAAAATTTTTGAAAGATAATGATAATAATAAATCCTTTATTGCATGAACAGTATAAAAAACATTGTATTGCAAACGTCAGTATTAAAACTAATTAACCTAAGGCTTTAATCAATCATTCATAACGATAAATACAACCGTATTTATTGTTGTACACATACAAAAGCAATTGGGTCTTACAATTAGATCCACTCGTCCGCCCATAAACGAACAGTGGTATTGAACCTGTTCTCCCCACCCTCCCATAGTACTGACCCACCCGCCCTTCCATACACGTGCTTTGGTACTGACTCACCCACCCACCCATACACATGCTGTGGTACTGATCCACCCATACACATACAGTGGTATTGACCCACCCACCCACCCATACTCACACCGTGGTACTTATCACCTTGTATCAAATGATTTTGTATGTGAATCATACATACAAGGAGGGCATTCACACAAATCTACCTACAGAGTTTGAAACTCCCACAACATGAATTGTTTTTACATAGTTTCGTCCATAATATGGGATCATGCTTTCGTCTACTGAGATAATTTTACTAAGCCCACCGTGTTAGAGAAAAGAATCATTTTACCTGTCAATGTATCGTCTTAGCTTAGATAACTTATCAGAACCATCAATTTGATTGTTATTATTCAGGTGTAGAAATCGAGGGATCTGCTCAAATCTGTTACAGCGCATACTTTCAGTTAGTACATTTGGTTTGTCATCTGTGACAAAAACATTCGTTAATGGGATATACATCAAAATCCTTCCAAGAAAGACAGGCAATTAATCGTTGGTCAAATTTAGGTTGATAGTTCTTTTGCAAAGCTTTCAGGTTACTTTGTTGAGTCTTAGTCCCTTCTACCGTTTGTTGTTTGGTCTTACCACACTCTTTGTTTATATATCCTAACGGTGCTAATCTGCTTGTTGGACTATGAATATTTCTTTTTATGAACACATTGTGTTTCCAAAGATAAATCATTAACTTAATAATTATCTAAGTAAGAAGTTTGCTTTCGCTTACGTTTCGACTGGTCAAGTAATTTATTTGTGTCTTCAAATGAAATAAAACTGGATGACGTACAAGTGTTAAGAGCATACACTATTAATACGTCCATTCCATGTCAAACCTCTGTCGAGGTATATATTCCAAGGGATTTATAGGCACCACTTCTTCTAGCACAGAGTCCGCCAGTAACACTGAGGGGCTACTTCTGAAAACAATGGGCCTCAAACAAAAGTTGATGACCTGTAATTTTGTTGAATTTGTTTTAAGGTTCAGCATATTAAAATGCTGAGCACAACTGTTTAAATCAAGGTTAACGTTTAATTCTAGATTTTCTTTACAGTTTTCACTACAGCAGAGTCGTGTCATCGGCAAATTGGACGAGTTGACCATGCTGCAGCGATGAACCAATATCATTGACATAAATCAAGAACAAAAGTGGGTTGAGCTGTTTGGATTTTGAAAGTTTGTTTGAAATTTGGACTTGTTGAGCTATTAAAGAGAAGAACTGGTTGAACTCATCCACCACTCGAGTAGCATCAGTTACCAACTCGTCACCAATCTTTAATGATATATCTTTTGTTGTGCTTTTATTTTTTAAAGAATTAATTATGTTCTAGGTCGTTTTGGAAACATTACGTGAGTTTAAAATGTCTTTGTTAATTTCATAGGCCTTGGCAGCGTTTACCACCTTATTGTATATTTTCTTATACTTTTTAACATATAGTTTGAAGTTAACATTATTTGTACACCTCATTAGTTCGGAGTAAAACTTTAGTTTTTCTCTCGAGACCAAAATTCCTCGTGTAATCCAGGGTCTACTTTTAGACTGAATACAAGATTTGATTTCTTTAATTGGTTGGACAGCACAAATTTACGTGATACAAAAAACAATTTTCAAATGCATTGAAATTATCCTCGACAGAGTTATTGTAATTTAAAAACTGCCAATTTTCTGTAGCTAACGATGGTTGAGAAGAGTTATATTTGCGGGCCTAGTATCCCTTATCTTACGGTGGATAGGAGTTTCCTTTTCTGGGCAGAGGCTGATAACGGCCTCTAGGCCGTAATGGTCGCCTACAGCTGTGTTGACCACTGTAACTACGGTGTTTGGTATGTCAGTGATTACGTTATCAATTGCCGACCGAGATCCGATTGTAACCCTTGTGGAAGAGTTCACTAGCCACTCAAGGCCAAATGATTTTAAAGTATCTGCGAGGAGGGATTTTCAATATCAATAGTATCAATATTGAAATCTCCTATTATAATGAAATGAGATTGACTGCTGGTCGTCACGTTTGTAAGTAGCGTTTCTAATTTAGAAAAAAATTCAATTATATTGCCACCAGGAGACCTGTATAAGCCAATAATAATATGGTAATGCTTTTTGTCTCTGTAAGCAGCTTTATAGCTGTTACTTCAAAATCTTTCAGTCGAATTTTAAGGGGTGTAAACGTAACTGGGTTGTCGGCACTGGTGGCGCAGTGCTGTAACCCAGCTACATGGGGACAAAGTGTTTGGCAGATTGTAGGCGATGGGTTGGATGCTCGGTCCTCTTAATACCGACATGGTGACCGCTCAATGGTTGCTATCGGCGTGGACACTTAGGTCTGGGGGTGTCCATGTTGGGTTGTATTCATTGTGTGGATGTTGTGTGGGGAAGATAACTAAGTATCAGGCTTGTCAATTAGCTGAAAATCAGACCAGCACTACGTGGTTTGGATTCCACATAAAGCTGTAGGTCCCTTAGTTGCCCTGGCTGTTGGGCTATTAATAAATTGTCCTTTCTGAGGAACAGTTGAACTCAGTTAGTAACCATACTACACTCATCCACACTCATCCTACACTCATATAATCATTCATATTCGCCTTAAAATACCAACAACGTTGTGTCGGCGTCTCATATGTAAGAATATAAGAATTTTTTGTAAATATTGCGACACCTCCCCCTTTGACGGAGGTTCGACATAAGCTGTTTGCTAGTGTTTAGTTCTCAAGTTTACAGAACTCTATATTACTGTTGCTGAAGCCAATTTCTGACAGAACCAGTACGTCTGGATGGAGTTCTTTGCATAAAAGGTTAATATCGTCCAGTGTGTTAGTTGCGTACTGTGCGTTCTGATGGAAAATATTAATGTTTTCCTTAGGTATTTCGGATTTTAAATTTTGAATGTGGTTATTAAATTGTTGCTTTTTTTATTTTACCTCGTTGACTTGTGTGGGGGTGCCTAAAAAAGATAAAACAATTGAATTTACAATATCTTCCCCAGTTAACAAAGGAGATGGAACATCTTCGTGGGCAGGGGGCTGCAAAACCACAAGAGCAGTGACCGGGAGCTAGTGACGGCTTCGGCGTATGTGTCATACCGCAGCGTGAATGGGCCGGGTGAAGGCAGCGGTGAGAGGTTCATCGCAGGTTTTCGAGGGACGGGTCGTTGACTATCAGTTGAAAGGCTCCTCACCACCATATCCGCCAGCAGCCTCTTGCCCCACATCGAGAGGTGTTGGCCGTGTGTTATAAAATACTTTCGGTCCATTCTGTCAAGGTTCAGCACCGGGATGTTGCGTCGGGCAGCAAGTTTCTCAATGAAAGCATTTACCAAGACGATCTCCTCATGGACAGGGTCAGCTGGGTCGTACACAATGTGGCGATGTGGTAGGGTTTCAACTACCAATTAAGTGGTGGCTGAACGGGCAGTGATAATATCCTCAAAGTGGCGGTAGATGTTCCACTGCGCGCCGACGGCAACGTCGTTCGAGCCGGTGATCAGCACCTCACAGTGAAGTTCGGGTTCAGGCGCTGGTGGAACTGCTGCTCGGTTCAGGTCAACAACATTGAGGAGCTGAGCGCCAGGTTTACAAATCCCGCTCACCGAAGTTCTGAGGCCTATCCGATCACCCACTAGTCTTGCAATATGACGAGTGTGACTGTCACCCTTTATGATGATAGATTTTATATTATAGTTGTAAACTGGGAAAGGTGTTATACGGAATTTTCGCGATTTATTTAGCTTTTGTTTACTATTTGGATTGCTTTGCCCTTTTTTAACTGGCCTTGGTCAGAATTTATTTGGTATTTCATTTCCATTTTTCAAAGCCTCAGGTTTGCAGTAATTTGTGTTACGAACTTTTGTTTTTTTTTATTAATTTTTTTTTTATGACTTCCTGCTATGTTTGATTTGACTCCTTACACGCACAGTTTTGTAATTCGAGTTTGAGGCAGTTGTTTTCTGCACTAAGCACTTCTACAGTCGTCCTTAGACTGTTTATTAACTCGCTACACTCGTCATCTGGCAAGATTGTGTTTGCCTTGGGCTGGGCTATTGCATCACATTGTACAGAGATATCCCTGGTGTCCGTCGTGGATGCAGCATGCACGGAAAAATTTAAAGATGGCATGAGGTCACACTGTACACTACAGTCAAACTGACGAAGATGCATGGATGGCCTGATTGACATGAGGCAAAGAAATTGGTGAATTTACCACAAAAATCTGGTCAGTGTACTGCAGCAAACGTTTGTCAGATTCAATGGTGTGATCTAAGATTTTTTGCATTTCGTCTTTGACACGGGCAATCTCTTTCTTGAGGCGGAAGATCTCTGACGCCTGGTCCTCGGGTGTAGCTGGGGTCACGAAAGAAGTGACGGGAATAGTCAGTGTGGCGCAGGTTTCGGAGCTGGACGTATCCAAGGCAGGGGTTGAAACAGAGAGGGGTGGAGAGTCTTTAACCATGGACGGCAGCTGGTGGCGTCTTTGCTGAGGTGGAGTGGTCGTCAGGGCTCTCAGAGTAACTGGGTAGGGTCCGTTATGTTTCTCGTCAGACAAATAAATTACGTTTTTTGTTTGGATTAGTCCTTATTTGGGCTTTGCAGACTTTACCTAAGCATCACCAGACAAGATCTCCATTTTTTACAGCATAGTTCTCACGATACTTGTTATTATTGTATAGGATCCTGTCTTTGCCATTTATTACAGTCTCGGATATAAAGTACATCGTCAACAAATTATTTACAAATAACTCCTATAGATTTAATAATATCAAACAATTTCCAGTTAAATAAATAGTATTAATAAGTTAAGGTAGAAGTATATAAATTATTTTATATTATATATATGTATAAATTATTTTATATAAAATATATATATATATATATATATATATTGTTTTTTTAATTCGAAAGATTGCACATTAAAAGCAAAATCAAACACTTTTTCAGGCAAAAAGTAATGATATCAATGCAAGTATTGAACTCAGAATATTCAGTATACTGAGTGGAGGTGGTATCGGTTACGCCACTTCTACTGATAAACATCTGCCGTAGTTTGTTATTCAGATGGTGCGACACTCGTAAAGTTTGAGTCAGCGAGGGAGTATAGCAGTGTGTTCAAGTCTAACCTAGAAATGTGAGTGGTCAGAACTGTACTGCATTACTCACGTAAATCAATGAGTTTGAGTCCATAACAGTGTTCAAAAACATCCCTTGCACTTGCATGTAAGTCACTACACCAGTAAAGTGTTAACGGATGGTAAAAACCTATTTAAAAAGTATAACAACTCGGAGCGCGCCGTTAGTCGTGTTTACAGGTAGAACCAAGCCTACCAACTCTTGTAACTTGTAGATTGTAGGAAATATGCTAAGTCCTCTTAATACCAACACGGTGTCCGCTCAATGGTTGCCATCTACGTGGACACTACTAGAGAAGCCTGAGATGTCCATGTTGGATGGTAGTCAAGGTTCCGATGTTGTGTAGGGAAGAGAACTGAGTGTCAGACTTGTCAGTTAGCTGAAAATCAGGCCAACACTACGTGGTTCGGATTCCATGAAAAGCTGTAGGTTTCATAGTTGCCCTGGCTATTGGGCAATTAATAAATAGTCCTTTCTGAGCTCAGGTACAGGTAAATCATCTTGTGAAAAAACGTTCCGATGTGTGCGCAATGGACGGCGTCGCCTATGCGCATGCGCTGGAACGTGACAGCTCAGTCATCTCCTGCAGTTTCTCGTAAAGTTCGCTAGCTGACAGAGTACTACGCGCGGTTCTAAAAACATTAGCTTTAACGTTTAGTGTAATGAAATTTATTTTAGTTTTAATTTTCTAGTTTTGTAAATTAGTGTTTAGTGTCGTAATCGTTTAGTGCATAGTGTATATTGTTTCTGGAGCATAATGAATGTGCAGCCGGTACATCAATACTAGTAAATCAAATAAAAAAAGATCTGTTATTCATAGTCATACGCGAAGTATTATTTACAATGTATATAGTTATTTAAAGAAGAAAAATAAAGATTTATCGGAGAAGAAATTGCTCTCAGAAGTGGCAGAAGCATGTGGAATATCCCATAGTTCTGCATATAAAATCGTCAAGGAAGCTGCCCAGTCACCCGGACAAGAAAAGAAGTTCGTAACGCTAAGGAAAAACAGACCTAAGAAAAGTCCAATAACGGGTTTGGACAATTTTGATTTGTGTGTTGTGCGACGGACAATTAACAATTTTTACACATTAGAGGGAGAGATGCCCAATTTGAAAGGAATCCTTCGGGTTCTTGAAAAAGGAATTAACTTTTCGGGTGGAATAACAAGTCTGAGGAAAGTAGTTCGCAATCTCGGATTTAGATGGAAAAAAACAGAAACTACCAGAAAATTGTTGATTGAAAAATCCGACATTAGATTAGCTAGATTAAAATACTTGCGTAATATAAAAGAGTACCGTGAAGAAAATCGTCCGATCGTTTACAATGATGAGACATACTTTCATAGTTCTTCCTTTTCCGAAAAAGCATGGACTGAAAGTGAATCGGACGGATTAAAAAAAACAGTGGGCAAGGGATAGAGAGTAATTGTGATACATGCTGGCGGGGAAATGGGCTTTATTTCGGGTGCTCTCTTAATGTTTAAGTCTGGAATGAAGAAAGGTGATTACCATGACGACATGAATAAAAATAATTATACTAAATGGTTAGAAGAAAAGTTAATACCAAATTTACCAACAGCGTGGTTGTGATTGATAATGCTCCCTACCACCGGGAACAAATTAACCCAGCACCGACTTCGTCCTCGTTGAAAGCTGATATGAAGTGATGGTCGACTCATCATTCTTCGAATCTACTAAAACCCGAACTGTACGACCTCATAAAACAACACAAACCAAAATTCGTAACCTACAAGACAGATCACATCTTAGCAGCAGCCGGCCATACAGTATTTAGACTTCCTCCTTATCACCCTGACTTGAACCCGATTGAAATGATATGGGCCACAGTCAAGTCACACATTAAAAAGGCAAATATCAAATTTACAATAGATTCTGTAACACAACTTGCTTTGGGAAAGGTTCAACTCCATGACTCAAGAAGAATGGAAATCCCGATGTTTACATGTAGAAAAGGTAGAGGACGAGTACATTGCAGCCGAAGGGATGCTGGACAATGTGACAGAACGTTTCGTCATAAACTTAGATGAAGACAGTGACTGTGATAGTGTATGTGCCAGTGGTAACGGTGAAGATGGAGGTGGCGTCAATGACGTTAGCTTCAGTGATGGAGATGGAGCCATGAGCGGAGTTGAAGACATGGGAACTGAGAGGGAGCTGTCTTTCGACCAGTTTTAGACCAGGAACGAAATATTAACATGTGAGTTAATATCGTTTAAATTCCAAATTTTCTTTAGTGACACAATGTTAATTATTAGAGTAAATTATTAATGCAAGCTATTAGAAATATGTTTAGGTTTGTCGCTCATTATATCAGTAAAATTAAGTTAGTTGTTGCTCCGTGTCACTGCACCACCATTGGCCAGCCGAAAATACGCAGGCAGGCTAGTAGCGCGTTGTTGTTATCCGCTCTGCTCCTCACTCCCCACCCGAGACACTACCTCCACCACGCAACCTGCGCGAGGCGATTTTTGTTAAAGTGATTCTACTGTAGTAACAATTACTACATTCTTTTGAAATCCATATTCGCCCATATCTTGTTGGTCAGCGTCTTAAGAATAAATGTGTGTGTGTGTGTGTGTGTGTGTGTGTGTGTGTGTGTGTGTGTGTGTGTGTGTGTGTGTGTGTGTGTGTGTGTGTGTGTGTGTGTGTGTGTGTGTGTGTGTGTGTGTGTGTGTGTGTGTGTGTGTGTGTGTGTGTGTGTGTGTGTGTGTGTGTGTGTGTGTGTGTGTGTGTGTGTGTGTGTGTGTGTGTGTGTGTGTGTGTGTGTGTGTGTGTGTGTGTGTGTGTGTGTGTGTGTGTGTGTGTGTGTGTGTGTGTGTGTGTGTGTGTGTGTGTGTGTGTGTGTGTGTGTGTGTGTGTGTGTGTGTGTGTGTGTGTGTGTGTGTGTGTGTGTGTGTGTGTGTGTGTGTGTGTGTGTGTGTGTGTGTGTGTGTGTGTGTGTGTGTGTGTGTGTGTGTGTGTGTGTGTGTGTGTGTGTGTGTGTGTGTGTGTGTGTGTGTGTGTGTGTGTGTGTGTGTGTGTGTGTGTGTGTGTGTGTGTGTGTGTGTGTGTGTGTGTGTGTGTGTGTGTGTGTGTGTGTGTGTGTGTGTGTGTGTGTGTGTGTGTGTGTGTGTGTGTGTGTGTGTGTGTGTGTGTGTGTGTGTGTGTGTGTGTGTGTGTGTGTGTGTGTGTGTGTGTGTGTGTGTGTGTGTGTGTGTGTGTGTGTGTGTGTGTGTGTGTGTGTGTGTGTGTGTGTGTGTGTGTGTGTGTGTGTGTGTGTGTGTGTGTGTGTGTGTGTGTGTGTGTGTGTGTGTGTGTGTGTGTGTGTGTGTGTGTGTGTGTGTGTGTGTGTGTGTGTGTGTGTGTGTGTGTGTGTGTGTGTGTGTGTGTGTGTGTGTGTGTGTGTGTGTGTGTGTGTGTGTGTGTGTGTGTGTGTGTGTGTGTGTGTGTGTGTGTGTGTGTGTGTGTGTGTGTGTGTGTGTGTGTGTGTGTGTGTGTGTGTGTGTGTGTGTGTGTGTGTGTGTGTGTGTGTGTGTGTGTGTGTGTGTGTGTGTGTGTGTGTGTGTGTGTGTGTGGGTAAACTTTTACATAATTCACAACAGATACCAGTTATATGGTTAAATTAACATGTCTTACACGGTTCATAGATTTTTTACTTTTAAGAGGAAATTCATTTAAAAGTGTCGTATTTAACATAGGTTAAATAAATTAATTTAGACATTTTAGATACAATAAAGTAATAGAAACCTTCCTTCCGTTCTAGAAGCTGAAACTTCGGTTGAAGAGTGCAATGTTTGAATTCGGTGGTCAACTCGTAAAATAAAGTTCAAGGCTCATGTAAAGTAATATCAATCTTAGCTATCAATTAGCACGACCTTTTATCAATCTTAGCTATCAATTAGCACGACCTTTTATCAATCTTAGCTATCAATTAGCACGACCTTTTATCAATTTTAGCTAATATCTTATTGCGCGATCACCTGTTAAGAGTTAAAGTGATTTAATTTAAGTAAATGAACACTTAGTTGTTTAAAAAGGCCTTTCTCAGTATGTAGCTTTTATGAGTAAAAACAACGAACTTTTTACTTGAAATGTTTAAAGTACTGAAAGACAACTAAAAAAGACTCAGCTCATAGAGATAAAAGAACTACTACTGCAGTAATTTTATTTTCAGAAGCAACGCTATAACGTAGATCCCAGACAATCAAGGAATGGTGGGACGGAATAAAACCAGATAACACCAAAGACAATTCACAAGACTAAATTGATCCAGTGAGCGTATCTTACGGCGAGAAAAAAAACACTACTGGCTCTTTGTTGCAATACTCGTATAATCAACATTTAAACTATTACTTACTTCATTTCGAAGATTTATTTGACAGCGAATTATTTATATTCGAAAGGTTTTTATTTTTATCTCATATCTCTTTTCTTAACCCATAAATCTTGGTGCCAACGACAGTGAAGTTGCCAACGTAATACACAACTTTCTTTGTCCTTCTGGAAACTGCGATGAAACTTATGTAGTATATTTAAAACAAGATTAAAATTTCATATTCTACTTGTGGAAATGCTCCGTAAGTACGTTTAAGTTATTGAAAAAATCATGTCTGAAATGTTAAGTTAGTTGGTCGCCTTAAACTTAATATGATATACCAAATTTGCCATGCCCTAAGGAATTGTGGGTACGGGTTCAGTGGTGTTTCTTGGAAACACACAACTTACCACATTTGCACATCAGCTCAGTTCATCAACCTAATGAACCCGCAGGCAATGTGTGAAAAAGCTCTCCGGGTGAAATTTCGTACTTACAATCTCCAACTAAATTGTTCAGTTTAGTCGCAGTTGTATGGGACTTCATCTTCCTTAGTCAGATATCCATTCCAGAGATTCCACTCGTATTATTGCCGATACGAGTAAATATGAGTAAGTCTCGTATTATAAAGACTTAATGCGTTAAACTTAAATCTTTTAAACTATATTCCTCAACAAATGAGTGTTATGTAATATTGTGTCTGTTCAATACGTTTACCTTAATATTGCAAAAGTTATCATATATTCCTCCTGTTCGTTTCCTTTAGTTAGTAAAACATTGGAACTAATCTCAACATTCAGATTGCGTATGGAAATATGAACATGACTAATTTCGAACTTTACGACATCGTCCGCAGTCCGAAGACTTAACCACTGAGCTAGCTCTCCAAATTCAGAATTCCAATTAACAAAATATCCTAATGTTATTAACAGCTTCACCCCTTTCCGAAAGTTTATTTGAAACGTAGGTAACAACTAAATTATGAGCAAAATTAAGCAAAAGATTTGTGTAACTAAAATAACATTACGGGTCATTTTGATAATTAGCTAAGTAAAATTTCAAACTTGTTTGGGAGGAATTCTTTATTTATGTTGGTAACTTAAATATAAATATACCAATGAAATAATATTAAAAAGATCTTCCTAACTTATTCTGTGTTTGTAGTTTCCATAACAACAATGATCCTGGTGTATGGATTCTTACGTCACTAAGCCACTCACAACATAAGTAAATATTACAGAACATTGCTGGAACCTTATATATATGTTATGTTCTTCTAAAATAAGGTGGCTGCAATATTCTTCGTTAGTTAAAGCATGAAATCAATTTTGCAAACTTTCTTTTGAACATTCGTTAATTTTCATTATTCATGCAGCTATACTTTAATGATGTTTTTTTTTCCAAATAGAAAACATTGTTAAATATCTTAGCTCCATTTACAGATTACATTTACGATTCCTGTAAGTGAGAGGAACCTCCCTCGTAGGGAGTGGACACAATGAATAAGTTCCGAACTGGCGTTGGCAGATGCAACAACTGGAAACATAAATAGGGATTGACATAAGATCCGTTATGTGATTGCCTCCTATGCTCTTTTACAGAGATATTAGTCAGTGAGGCACATCCTAACTCTCCAATTCCCAGCGTCATCTGCAGGTGCAACAAACTTAAAACTAACAAAATAAAACCATTAAATAATTTTTGAGTCCTGGTAGTATACTTCTTGGAAACTCAGCAACACTAATCAACACCAGTTGTTGCACTAATCAAAGACACCAATTGATTTTGCGTGTACAAACACGTACCAGCGACACACAACAGCAATCTTCCTCTTTATCTCATTTATACTGCTCTAACAGGTAATATTCACATTTTTAAAGCACTTAATTTCATTAGTAGAATGTGCAACCCAACCTCGTAAAAACAAAAAACTGGGTCCATTGAGAGCGGGTGTGAAGGTACTGGACCCTCAGAAGGACACAGAACAAACAAATACAAGGTACGGCCAAAATATAGTACAGTATTATAAAAAAAATTTTAAAACATAAAACAGACATTAAGTAATTTATCAAAATTAGGCTGTTGCCCGTTTGTGCCTTTTATGAATGTACACCTATATCAATAAACCTACACATAAAACAAATATATGAATGTATCTTATACGCCTATTTTTGTTTATAAAAATCAAATTATTGGCATCGGACTACTGACATGTAGAAAACTGACAAAGATAAATAAATAAAAAATACAACAAAAAAGACCGAAAAGAAAATACAAAATTCTTCTTAAAAACATTGAATCATAATAAACATCTGAAACTACAAAAATTACAAAGTAATTTAAATGTTCATAAATACTAAAATCATAAATAACACAAATAAAAAAGTGCAAAACAGTAAAACTACAAAGTAGATTTTTTTCAGCTTACAGTACGGGGCCTCAGGAGAGGAAATATGGAGGTTGCCTAATTTGAATAAATTAAAAATAATACAAAAATATTAACTCATGTCATTACACCTAATCCTGCGGGTGAGACAGGGCTCCTTATGGGGAACGTGTTTTTATACAGAGCTCCCGAGAACCCTGTTAGCATAAAAAACCTTCAGCTAGAAGAAAGCACAAAATTTTGAAGCAAAAAACTAAAATAAAATTTAATTCTGAATCTCTCTTTGAAAATCCCTACCCTTCAATTCGCAACCCCCCCACCCCCACCCCACATAACTAATAGATGCTCTAGATTCTAGAAGTCTTGTCCGGGAGACAGCAAAAAATAAATATAGGAAGAGATCTCCTGCATTCAGAATTTTTCTGCCAGAGGAAAGTGTGACTATCGTAGCGAGGAAGGGGGAAAGTAGGTGGCAGCTCCCTCTGGGCCGAAAAGAAGGTGTCGTGCCGGATGCGACCGTGCCAGAAGCGACTCGTGCCGCAAGCGACCCACCAATCGGCCACCGTGCCACTAGCGACCACGGAAGAATTTGGTTTATATGGCGAGATGGCCCAAGCACTCCGAGAGGTCAGTGATCTCATTTCTACCCCTACAATTCTGATGTTGTTGATCTGCTATGGAATGTTGGTTAAAGAGTTTGCATTGTTTGACAGACAACCCCCTACAACCCTCTGCACTGCACTGAGTCCTAATTTATCTTGTGACTTTCAACCACTCTACATCACTGTTAAGTTTGATTTACAAGTATTTTGTGCGATGTAAGAATCCCATGTTATTACTAAAAAAAGGAAAGCCTTCTTTAGTGTTTGGGATGTATTCATACCGGGTGCATAAGACTACTCAAGAAAACATATCGTGACTGTGTATTAAAGAGAAGAGAAGCAAGTGTCGCGGAAGAGTCGACAACACTGAAGCATGAAATAATACCGGGAACTGCTACGGAGCAATCCCGTATACCAAATCAAGCGGAATTGGATGTCAAAAGAGTAACTCATAACTGTAGGAAAAGAGCTAGAGAGGAAGTTTCAGTACCGGTAAACGTGATATATAAAGAAGAATTTTCGGGTCTCTATTCTCAAGGATTTGAACTCGTGATTGAAGTATCGAACTATGACTCAGATAAACATGTTTTATAACTAGAATCTACAGTTTCCGGTGACAACCGCGTCAAGGTACTATCTACAATATTTACAAGATGACCAGACGTTTCGCCCATACTGTGATGTGGCATCCTCAGTGGTTTCTCTGAGACTGAAATAGGCAAGTGACCTTCCAGCTTTATAACAGGTGGTGGGGTGGGGACTGGTTGGCAGGAATGCTGGAGAGGAGTTCTAAGAAAGATGTTTTATGTCGAGACAGCAGAAGAGCAATCGGGACTGATCAAAATCCTACATCAAGTTATGAAATTGTTCTTCCTGATGATCTACTAACGTTGCCAGATGGAAGAAGTTTCTTATTGGCTGATAAAACCATTAGGGACAAGAGGATGATAATTTTCGGAGGTGAAGATACTGTGCAACTGTTAGAGAAGCAGAACGCGACATTTTTTTGACGGTACATTTAATTGTTACCCCATGCAGTTTGACCAACTTTATTCCATTCACGTTGACATTGGAAGTTCTGATACAGAAACAAACTTCTGCCCTGCTGTGTATGCTCTTCTCCCTGACAAAAGTGAGGACACGTACTTCCACATGCTTGTAGCTATAAAAGAATCTTTTCCTTCATGGACGCCTTCCACAGTCAAACTTGATTTGAAGTAGCTATGATTTCTGCAATTCTACGAGTCTTACCACACACACAAATCTCAGGATGTTCATTTCATTTCAGCCAAAGTATATGGCGGAAAATCCAAACAATAGGCCTTACATCGGAATATAAAGAGAACTAAGACGTTGCAAGGACAGTCAAAAGATGTGCTGCGTTGGCGCATATTCCACCTCAACATATTGATGATGACTGGCTCACTATTATGGAGGACGCTCCAAAAGACAATGTCAAACTATCAGACTTCATTGATTACTTCGTGGAGCAGTGGCTAGAAAACCATAATATAACATGGAATATTTGGAATGTTCATGAACAGCGACATCGCACCAACAATGAATGCAGTAGAGGGATGGTACTCCAAGTTAAATACTTCAGTTTGAAGAAAGGCATCCAAAAATGTTTTTCTGATAGAGAAATTGAAATCAGTCACTATGGAGGTTTCGTTCATTTTGAAATCGATGGAACTAGGAGTAAGTGGAACAAAAAGGAGAAATGTCTTCAAGAATATCGACCAAAGAATAACAAATATTCTCGAGGAGTTCAAAAATGGGGGAGATTTGAAGAAATGATTGAGTGCATTAAGCTATTGTTAATAAGTTAGAATAAACAAACAAGTAATGATATATAGATAGATATTTTAAGAAATGACGAAGCTATACAGCTGATTCTTTTTTAAGCAAAAAAAAGTAAAAAAATAAAAAAAAAATATGGTTGCTTACAGTTCAACCCCAAACCTCCTCGTCGTAGCAACTGGAAACTAGAGATATGCCAACAGATATATCTCTAGACTAATATGGGGCTCTGGCTGTGAACAATGGGTTGCACGCGGCACTGAAGAAGCTACCATCAGAGTTGCTACTGGCACGATTTTTGCCGGGTCGCACCCGGCACGTAACCGAAAAGAAGGCCTAGCGGTCGACCTAGCCTGTAGGGCCTCCTCCGCTGCATCCCAGGCGACATGAAGTTAGAAGGCAATGCAAGTGACGGTCCGTCTTCCCTCCCGGACCCTGGAGCCAAGGACTGGGACAACCCCACAAACATTAACTGCAGCCCAACCCAAGAGAAAACAACAAAAATGAGAAAATTATTAGGAGTATTTTCAAAAGTAGGAGTATAAACAAAATATTAAGCTGAAAGTGATATTAAAGTTAAAAGCTGTCATATAAAATATAAACATATAAAATCGGGGAAAGGATAGTAAAGTTTGTTAAACTTAGCATATGAAAATGTAGTTTACAAAGGCATAAGAAAATGTTAACCTACATAGATAAATCAACGGGGCAGAGAAAACAAAATTAAATAGCAATATTTAACTATTCTTTAAAACCAACGGCAAAGAAAGACATTAAACAACAAATTAACTATATTGGCCTCAAAAAGAAATCGAACGATTTACGAACACTTGCCCCTTATCCTACTAAGATCGACGGCCGTGAAGAAGACTTGGCGACAAGTAATAAGAACGGAAACGAAGACAGAGAAAAAGGAAAGAAACACATCATCGACACATAACCGAAAACAAACAAACATAGACAAACAAACATAGACACAAGAAAGAAAACAAACACCAACTAGAAGAGAGCAAACTGTTTCCAGAGACGATTGAACCTTTGCAACGGCACATATGTTCACTATGTTCTGTGTTACTTTACAAGAATAATTATAAATGTTTATAAGATATGGAGGCAGATAAACTGAGTGTCATTTATTCAACGTTAAGCTATAGGTCCCTTAATTTCCCTATTACTAAATGGACCTTACTGAGGAACGGTAGAACTCAGTAACCAGACTACACTCATGTCATCATTCATAGTCGCCATAAAATACGCACAAAGTTGTGTCGGCGTCTCATATGTAAGAGAGCAAAAATTAAATTAAGCTATACCACCAGCTGTTGTTAATATTAACTATATTTAATTAAAACTCATATTTTTTAGCCCCTGAGCTGCTTATAACATTAAAATAAAAATAAAATATTTAAATTTTTATTATTACCTTCGTCAACCAGCTCACAAATAACAGCCACAGGCACAACATTACAAATATAATTTCTATCAACTACTTGCTCAAGTGTGTGAAATATACTTACTCAAGTGCGTGAAATATGTGTTTCTAAACAGTTGTTTAGAAAAATTTATTTTCGTAATGTGTTTGTTGGTTATGTTAGTTTTTTATTTTGTATTAAATGTCTGAAGATGACACTTTGATGTCGAAACGGCCGTAACATTTGTTACGTATTTGTGAGCTGGTTGACGAAGGTAATAATAAAAATTTAAATATTTTATTTTTATTTTAACTATATTTAATATCTGTTAATATTAATTAATAGAGATTAAATATAGTTAATATTAATTAACAGATATTAAATATAGTTAATATTAACAGAGATTATTTGCAATTTACTTCAAAACTACCACAAATACTACAATGAAAAATTTAATAATATGAAATGAACAAAGCGGTAAAAAAAAGTGAAAAATCGGCCTGTCAGTCAGTGTGTGCCTGTGAGAGAAAGGTCTCTTAAATCTTTGAACTGATTTCAGTTCCTGGACAGAATAATGGCGAACGTTACTTTAGAACTGAAAAGTCATAATAAATAGATTCTAATACATTTTTGTAATGTATTTAAATTTATATTGATTTCTCATGATAATATTTTCACTAACAATGAAATACATTGCTTTTCCACAAAAAAAGAGCGTGTAAATTTTGTCTCAGATCATCTGTGACGTCAGAACAATGTTTCTCTCATAGTTTGCGGCATACCATTTCCGCCTCGCAAGCGGCTGAATGGGGCAATTATACCTAATGAGACCTCCGAGAGGTAATTCCTAAGGAAGGGAAACTTTGATTGATTGCATCCTTTAGCGGGTTTAAATGTCAATTTGCTGATGGCACTGAGGTAGCAAAATGTTGGATAGATTAATTAAATAAGGCACTAGTTAACAGAATTAAAAAAATTAGTATGATGTGTTATTCAATCGATTAAGATCATAATTATTTTCTTTTCGTTTAATATTTATTTTTATACCGTAAATTGATAAAAGTTTTCCGAAAATTATCGATCCAATGTAGAAAACTAGTGGAATCTTGACATGCTAATTATATATGTATCCCGTAACCAAATATATAAACATATGCTATAATAAAATACAATCCTGCGAGTGAAGCAACTTTTGAAATTAAAAAAATATTATTATTGAGACTGTGAGGAAATGAAATCCATTTAAGAATTTATGATGTGCAATCATTATAATTTAATATTTAGCATACAAGGTATACAATTAAAAACAAAATGATGTGCAATTTTTAAGTAAAAAGGTTCAATTACTCCCTTCTACTTGATTACAAGAACAGTTCATATGAAGTGTAACAATATTTACAACACAAAACCGTAATCCTTGCTCATAATAAATTATACTGTGGGACATTTCAGAATATACATGGTAGCTAATAGCCAAACAAGACCAATAACACTTGTTTTGAGCTTGCACATTTTCATCTCTTAAACAACATTTCTGTGAAGAAACAAAAAGTGTTGAATAAGCAACTTTTACTCGTTAGATAATGGATAAATAACTCTAAATATACTATGAACACTTAAAAAAGTATAGATAATTGATTATGCTTAAAAAAGAACTACTATGAATCCCTACACAAATCTGCCAACTATTCTGATGAAAGAAAGAAAATAATAATTTGAAACTCACATCTTTTTAAAAATTACGATATAGTAAACAGGTAAAACATCAGGTCTTCAAGTGATTCAACTGATAGTATCACAGGTTAAGTACACTCAAAACATTCCACGATAATGACACTGCGACATATCTACAAACAATATCAGTAAAAATAGCGATAAAACAATTTTACAAACACCAATTGTTAAAAACAAAAATGATGCTGCAGAATACGCAAAACTATTTAATTCGATAAGTAAAACCGATATTTTACGTTATCTCTACAACTACAAAACTAAGCCAAATGTATAAATTAAATTTTGTTTTGGTTAAAAGTAAATTATTCAGCAGTTAGCATTTAACCAAGTATCATACTTCAAAATAAGAAATATTTTAGCAGATAAATATACTGTATATAAAAACGAATGAATGAGAATTTCCTATATACGATGATCTTAAGTTTTAATACGCATGTTAGGATATAGATAGACCATTGTTTGACTATAAATTTGAAAAATGTCTCAATCTATTAATATTGTTCCCAATTATTTCACAACGTTTGTAAACTATATATACATTACACTGTGATGAAGTAACTCACTTATTAGATATTTTTATAATTTGAATTATAAACACGAATAAAAACAAAAATCGAAGGGCCTTTTAAAAATTATAAAAGGCCCTTTGAAAATCGGGATTGTTTAAAACCGGTAAAAAAACTATGTTTTTTTATTTTTTTAAATTATATACGTATTCTTCAATATACAGGGTGATTCATGACGTTCTCCCCAACTTCAACACCACATTATACTACCGAAAATAAAGAAAAAATGTTATATGAACATAGGTCTGAAAACTCTTTTGTTATCGAATTACAGACAGTCAAACATTTCGGTAAGAATCATGGATAAAGAGTGAAATAACATTGTACATAACTTATGGAAAGAATTCGGACGAAAATATCATGATTTTTAAGGTAATTTGACATGTGAAAACTAAATAAAGAGGTTTCAGACCTGTATCTTTAGTAGTTTTTAAGCAATTTGGGGTTAAAAGCAAGATATGGGGCATGAAACTCCGTTTTTTTTTCGTTTAGTGTACAATAACTTTGTTAAAAGGGTAATAAAGTCAGGATAAATTTCATACATAATTTGAAGTATAAAAGTTTAATTTTATTAAGTATAATACATAAGTAATTGCAAGCAAAGAATTAAATGAAGATAGTAAAATCGTAATTTTTGTGTCCAATAAGTAAATTATTTTTATTATCATTAAATATTATTAAATTAAAAATAGTATAAAGAAATAAATAAAATTTTAACAAATAAATAATTAATTTTCCTTTACTGTCTTATATGCAACATAATTTATCGTTATATTATTTTTACTATCTGATCAACAATGCTTTATAATGTTCATGTCTAACTTGTGTTTTGGTAGTAATGGCAAGCTACAAATATATGACGTTTTAAAGAGACAATTTCGAGTTTCGCAACCATTGGTGTGGAGGTCACTTAAACATTGAAATGAATTTTACCCATTTCATAAATAAAACGCCCAACATCTAGAACCAGGGAATGGTCTGCTTCACTTGGAGTTTGGTAATTTTTTTAAATACTGATCAACAACTCTACAAGTGTATTTTATTTACGGATGAGGCCAATTTACTAGAGATGGTGTCAACAACTTGCTTAATGAGCATTTATGGGCAGAATAAAATCCTCATGAGGTTGTGGAACAGAAATTTCAACACCAATTTAGTACCAATGTTTTACAAAATCAGCTAATTGGACTGATGTTCCTTTGCATTTAAGACGAAATTGTACTTCCACGCAACTTTTCTCGAGCCCTTACAGATGCTTACATAATAAATTCACCAAAATTATTAGTTGGTTTTGGAAGGCTGTAATCTTGACCACCAATATCGCCAGGTCCATCTCACCTATCTATACGGAGGATTCGCTTACACAGATAAAGAGGTAAATTAAGGAAAGCGACTCAAGCAATGTAGTGCACAAATCAATAATCATGGCCTCATTTTTTTTACATTTCTTATAAAAATATGTGTAAAATTAGATTAAACCAATTATTATTCTGTTAAATTTCTTATGTACTATACTTATTAAATTCAACTTTAGAATTTTTTTGTGTTGTTTTTTACTTACATTACATCAATCTTCTCAAAATTAAATTCTCTACAAGTTATGTATGACATTTTTACGTCTTTATTATCCTTCTATGTAAGTTATTGTACACTAAACGCAAAACTAAATGTGGTTCTTGCCCCAATTTCTAGCATTTAATCCCAAATTACTTTAAAAATACTAAGGATACGGTTCTGAAACCTGTTTATTTAATTTTCTCATGTCATATTATATTCGAAATCACGATATTTTCGTCCATAAGTTGTGTACAAAGTTTTTTCACTATATATCCACGATTCTTCCGGAAATGTTTGACTGGCTGTAATTCGCTAACGAAGAGTTTTTAGACAGTTTACATACAATTTTTCTTTATTTTCGGTAGTAGAATCTGCTGTTGAAGTTGGGGGAGAATCACTCTGTATATCAACGTGGACAATACTAGAGAAGTCTGGGGTGTGCGTGTTGGACGATGTTCAGTATCTGCACGTTGTCTAGAGAACAAGTCCTTCTAGAAGGCTTCTCTTCGGCTAACAATCAGACTAATACCACGTAATTTAATTTCCATGCCAAGCTTTAGGTTAACCCGGCTAGTGGGCTATTACTAAAAAGGACAGTGGATATTAGTTAGTAACAGTGACTACACTCATTTGCCCCTTATATTTCCTCATTTCATAGAGATCGCGTCTTAATAATGAATAAATAGAAAATGCTGTATATATACAGCAGCAAAGTCATTTTATATACATTTTTAAAAACAATAAGAGAGAACGTCATATAACACAAATTAATTACATAGTAAAGATAAAAATATAAAAGAATTAGAAAACTAGTTTACCAGTATAAGACTTATAATATTTTTCCAACCTGTGTTATTAAAAAATTTAAATCAGATGAAAAATCGGTTTAATTCTCAAAAAAGGAAAAGTACAGTATCAACAATACATTTAAATTAAACGTACAACAGAGAATGATCCCAAACTCAAGTTATCAACAAAACTGTTTCAAGATGAGTGGAACACGTAAATCAGATAACAATTACTAAACAAGGTATAAAATAAACTCCTCATACCACAGACCACAGGGGAAAATAATAATAAGGATAATATTAATGTGAGAGAAAAGGTCACTAAATTCAAAATTATTTATTTCTCATGGACATATATCAAGAATGGTCAATATTTTTAAATTGTCTAAATAGTAATATAATCTACATAAGTCAGTAATTAAAACCTAATTAAGAGATAAAAATAACAGCGTTGTATATACTTTTACTGGTATGGTTAGTTGGGGCACAAAAATTCAGAGAGTCAATAAAAACAGTTTTCTACAAGAATATATTTTAGATTATTTTTAAAAGATGATACTGAAAGGCTGGGTTTTAAATGATCTGGCAATCTATTATAAACTGTGAGTCCTAAATATTCTATTGATTTTTGGAACATGTTGTTACTATGATGGAGTACAGTTAAGCTGTTATTATTTATGGTAGAATATGTATGATTGTGGGTAGGAACATTTTGAGTATGTTTAAAAGTCACTATCGCAACTCAGTTAGTAATTTCAATTCAAATTGCATAATAGTAGCAATTACTCCTTTAGCCAATAAAAACCTTGGACCAAACCCGTACGCACTTTTATTATTGATTATGCTGTAATAAAATACCTTCCTGCGAGAAGAACAACTTTTAAAATTAAATATAGTATTTTTTCTACCTATTGGATTATGATAAAATGAAATTCATTTAAGAATTTATGATCTACAATCATGATACTTTAATATTGAGTAATATTAGGTGTAAAAATAAAAACAAATAGTTGGAGACCTGGCAAGGCCAACTAGAAGTTCAAGGGTAAATTATGGCTCCTACACTTTGTTCTTTTGGGATTGAATCGGTCCTGGGAGGCAATGTCTTACTTTCTATCTGGAAGAAATGTCTCTCTCGTTGTTTTGGAGACAAGACAACAAAATCTATTTCCTATACAATATGTAAAAACGTGGTAAAATCCCATTTGTCACAAGAAGTAAAAAACCTAACTTATATACCGCACTAACCGAAACGCATTCTGTGTACTTTTATGATGCTTTAAATGTTAACTCAAGAAAACACTTAAATTTCAAAATATAAAAACTCCAGACAACTCAAAGATGTTGTACACAACGCCTGGGTCTTAGCGTTGTGTACAACATACGCGTACGTGTAGTTATAACCGATGTAAAATGTCCTAAATATAAAGTATATCGTGGAAAGTAAAACTAAATTTGTATTTGTAGATTGTTCATTGAAATTAAATTTACATGAGGCAGTGTCTCGACAACAAGCAATGCAATATGATATTATTATGTTTATCAATGATTTGCACTTGTATTAATATTTTTTAAATAGTAAATATAAAGCAATGGTAATGAAAGAAAAATAATTTGATAGTATATGAATAAATATTATAACATTTTAACACTTTATATTCAGGCCGTAATAAACCGTGTCCATTATATGCTAGCGAAGGTTCATATAATGCATTTCTTTAGAAAAAGTATTTCTAATCTGAACTAACATAAATGAGAGATAATTAAAACACACTTATATTAGTGTGTGGGTGAGTCATTAGTACGAGGTGCAATTTCAATAGTACGTTGTTAGGAGTCATCTTGCACGTAACCCAACAAGTCTGCTGTTTGTTAGCGATTTGGTATGATAGTTATCAGTCACAGAAAATTGTTGAGACGACTGGTATCGATGCCTCAACAGATTATTTTGACAGTTCTCAGTGCCGTAGTCTGAACAGTTTGTAGTGACGGGTGCCAGTGTCGACGACTCAACAGATTGTCGACGGCTCAACAGATCTGTGTGGTAGTTTTACCAGTGTCAATGGCTCAGAATTTCAACGGTTAAAGAGGTTGTTGTGACGACTACTAGCCTCGACGGCTGATCGGGTTGTTGTGGTGGTTTCCAATCTCGACAACTTAACAGATTGTTGTGACACTTCTCAGTTTCAACAAACCAATTGTTGTTACGGTTCCCAGTCTCGACAAACCAACAGTTTGTTGTGACACTTCCCGGTCTTGACAAACAGATTGTTGTTACGGTTCCCACTCTCGACAAACCAACGGATTTTTGTGATGGTCCTCAGTCTCGACAAACCAACAGATTGTTGTGACACTTCCTGGTCTTGACAAACAGATTCTTGTTACGGTTCCCACTCTCGACAAACCAACGGATTTTTGTGATGGTCCTCAGTCTCGACAAACCAACAGATTGTTGTTACGGTTCCCAGTCTCGACAAACCAACAGTTTGTTGTGACACTTCCCGGTCTTGACAAACAGATTGTTGTTACGGTTCCCACTCTCGACAAACCAACGGATTTTTGTGATGGTCCTCAGTCTCGACAAACCAACAGATTGTTGTGACACTTCCCGGTCTTGACAAACAGATTCTTGTTACGGTTCCCACTCTCGACAAACCAACGGATTTTTGTGATGGTCCTCAGTCTCGACAAACCAACAGATTGTTGTGACACTTCCCGGTCTTGATAAACAGATTGTTGTTACGGTTCCCACTCTCGACAACCAACGGATTTTTGTGACGGTTCTCAGTCTCGACAAATCAACAGTTTGTTGTGACACTTCCCAGTCTTGACAAACAGATTGTTGTTACGGTTCCCACTCTCGACAAATCAACGGATTTTTGTGACGGTTCTCAGTCTCGATAAACCAACAGATTGTTGTGACACTTCCCAGTCTCGACAAACCAACCATATTGTTGTTACGGTTCCCAGTCTCTACAAACCAACAAATTTTTGTGACGGTTCTCAGTCCCCACAAACAGATTATCATGACGGTTCCCAGTCTCAACGGCTGAACGGGTTGTCATGTTGTATAGTCTCGACATCTCAACGGATTGTTGAAATTTTTCCAATCTCCAAGGCTCAACAGATTGTCATAAAGGTTCCCAATTTCAACAGCGTAACATATTGTTGGACGGTCCTTTAGAAATTAGGTTCAGGCGCTTTATATTATGTAAAATGATAAACATTTTCAATGTTCCAAATGACTTCGAATATTCGACCGTCGTCAATGGGACGACGGTACACTTATACTGTATTATAGCTATTTAGAGGGCAAGATTTGTATTTCAATACAACATTAAAATTAGAATGTCTACTTGAAGGATTATTAAAATTATACTTTTATGAAAGTAATGTATCCTATAAGTGTATATACAAAAAAAGTATATTATATCTTTAACAGTATGTGGATCGTCTTTTTTTAAAGCGTTATTATTAAAGATATTATTCAATATTCTTTACACAAAATAGTACAAAATATGGAGGAAGAAAATTCCATGACATACTTAGAATGAATAATTCCAAACAAGGAACGTAATAAGTCAGATGACGGAACTTAACAATATTATGGTTAAGTTCCAGAAACTTAATATTAATATGAATGCCCATGGAGAAGAAGGAATTGTGTCTGTTTCAATTGCATTATCTTATCACAGTAACAAAATCCATAAATATAACGAATGTGTGCTTGTTAATTGAGTACATAAACTCTTTATGGGTGCAGATAACTGTTGTTTATTTATCATTGCTGCAGATAGCGAGAAATATTAATGTTTGCTTTAGGACTTATTCAACAGTGTACATTTGTAACCTGTAGTCTCATTAGGACTTTTAAGTAATTATATTATGGTACTAAATACTTTATGAATCCACTGACATAAAGGTATTATTTAAAACACATTGTTTTTTATATATATATATGGAAGATGGAAGATATGGAATATGGAAGATGGCTTTTAAAAGTCAGCGATTGATCTAACGTTACCCCCAGGTACTGTGGATTAACGTTCCATTATGGTGGAGTTTTACACCATTTAGAAAGATGTTCAGTTTTCGATTAGCCAGTCTATTACTTAGGTGGAAGCAGGCTACTTCGGTTTTTGATGGGTTAGGATTTAGCTTCCAGGTTCTAAAATATCCTTCGAGGGCTGAAGGGTCACTTGTGAGTGTTTCTTCAGTAGCTGTGAAGTCATTTGGTAAGCTAAAGCAATATCATCTGTATATATAAACTTTCTAGACTTTGTTATTGGGATGTCAGCGGTATACACGTTGAACAAAATTGGAGCAAGAACAGACCCCTGTGGCAGACCATACTTCAACTGTCTAAAAGAGCTTTCTTCACGACCGAGGTATACTTTTATTAGCCTGGCACTAAGCATTTACTCCAAGGAAGGATACTGTAGAACTTTAGCAACAAACCTTTGCTCCACACTGTATCATAAGCTAATGTGAGATCAACAAAAGCTGCATATGATTTTAACTTCTTTTCAAACCCATTCTCAATAAATGATGTCAGACCTAGGATTAACTTCGGCCAGGACGAAAACCAGCCTGCTCAACTGGAACATTAGAATCAAGAATGGGTGATATTCTATTATATAGCGGCCTTTCCAGCAGCTTATAACAAACACTAAGAGAGAAATTGGGCGATAACTTTCCATTCGTTAAGGGTCTTTTCCAGGCTTAAGAATAGCTACTACTTTTGATCACTTGAATGCTTTTGAAAAATTGCCTGTAGCTAATATGTTATTGTAGATTGCTTGAAGCCATTGTTTAACTTTGCTACCAGCATGTAACAGAAATTCCGGAAAGATACCGTTAAGACCGGCTTCTTACCCTGCTGCCCTGTCTGTCTCTTCCTCCGTGAAATTTCCGGAGACTTCCAGGGGTGCCATTTGACTCTTTTTTTTTTTTTTCATTCAGCTTGTAAGGAACGTTTTTGTCCAAAGATTGGCGAGTTGACTTTGATAAACTGACTATCCGTTTAACTATATCTTTTTCGGCGCTTCGCAAGCCCTTTTGTAAAATCATAAAAAATACTAAATATGCTCTAAATGTAAATTGTATCATATTTCTCTCTTCTCAAGCTACAATAAAATGTAAAATATATGAAACTATTTTAAAAAGTATACAACTTATAACACAATAAGTCAGCGTGCGCAAATTGTGTAAATGGCACTTGAAAAATGGTTATTGAAATATTATAATTATGGCACATTATAATTATAATAAAAATATAAAAATTTTTTAGGATTTTTGTTAGTAGTAAAACTTGATAAAGGACATATTTAGTTTTATCTTGCACGTTTTGATTTTATTTCCTACGTTTATAAAATTTCATAATAAATTAGAAATGTATAGAACATAACATTCTGCGTCGATTGGTGCCAACTTTGTCGTGCTTGTTTGATGCTAAACATATGTTTTATTAATTTTAGCGGAGGAGCATAAATTATGCTTCACCTATTGTGCGCGCGTTATATGTTTGCATTTGGGATTTGCAGAAACTGACAACGCAGCGGGCTCGCCAGCCCTACAATTATCCTATTATAGACATCCAGCCGGAAATGAATCACTACTAGGCCTTTATTGAAAAGTGAACTTTTTTTCTAAATATAATTATAATGTTAATTTAAAATGTTCATTGCGAAGAGGATTTTCTCACGATCATGGTCATTAAAAAATATTTTCAATCGGACAACAAATAATCTTTAAAAAACTAATATAAATATTTTAAAAATACAGGCGTATTTGTTGCTATTTACTCTACATTTTGTGTTACCTCTTTATCTGTTTATATCTCATTCCTTCTTTTCTCATCTATGACAGTAGTTGTGAGTTCTGTGGAGTTCAAGAACTTGTAGAATACATTTGTGGGGTTGGTAGAATTAGAAAAATAATGATGAGTGTTAAAGGGAAAACACTTAATAGTCTGGCTAGGACGATTGTGCTGAGTGTCGTGCGATACTTCCAACAGGCGAAACAAATAATGCACCGGTCAGAAACGTGAATCAAGTTTTAAAACGGGTCGCAGAAGCTTGTAATATAAGTGAACGTTCTGTTATAAATATTCGAAATCAAGAGAAGACAGCTGAAAGAAACGCCAATGGGATGACGGTAATGACAACACCAGGTAAAAAAAAAGAAATAAAATGAAACCAGTTACAGGCATTGATAATTTTGATATTGATGCAATAAGGCGACACGTGTATTCCTACTACAATAGAAAGGAAGTGCCTAATGTACCCAAACTGTTGAAAAGTTTATGTGAATGTGGACTTTTTAGGGGGAAAAGCACTTCGCTACGAAACATTTTAAAGAAAATTGATTTTAAGTATAAAAAATTAATAAACCTAAGGTAATCCTTGAGAAACCCGAAGTTGCATTAGCAAGGTATCGTTTTTTTACGGGCTTCAAGAAATATTGATTGGGAAAAAACTGTATTTTTGGACGAGACGTGGGTTAACAAAAATACTACAAAAACGACCGGTTGGACTGATGACACTGTTCAGAGTAGTCTGGGGGCTCCGATAGGGAAGGGAAGTAGGTTGATTGTTTGTCATGCGGGATCATCAAAGGGCTGGATACAGTCTCAGCCATTGATATTCACTTCAAAAAAGACCGTCGACTTTCACGAAGAAATGAATTCGCAAACGTTTGATCGTTGGTTTCAGGACTATTTGCTTCCTAACCTTGAAAAAGAAAGTACCATAGTAATGGATAATGCACCCTACCATTCTAGGATACTAGACAAAGCACCAACTATGAAAAATAAAAAAGGTGATATAGTTGAGTGGTTAACGCGAAAAGGTATATCGTTTAGCTCTAATTCCATCAAACTAGAACTTTTAGAACTAGTTAAAAAACATAATCCTTCACGCCCAGAGTATGTATTAGATAAGATGGCGGAACAGTATGGACATAAAGTATTAAGACTGCCCTCTATCACTGCGAATATAACCCCATAGAAATGGCATGGGCCTGGCTCAAAGATTACGTGAAAGAGCGGAATGTTAGTATAAGTTATCTGATGTTGAAAAACTGTTTAGAGAATCTATAAATAACTTAACGTCCGAGATGTGGGCGAAGTATGTCTCACACACCAAAGCCCTGGTGAAAAAAGCTTGGGAAGCAGAGGCGCTGCATCATAAGGACGTGGAACAATTTATAATTAGTCTGGGGGTGGATGACATGTATAGTGACTGTGACAGTGGCAGTGGCAGTGAAGAGGGAGATGTTGATGATCTCCAAGACTACCAGTTCCCTCCAGGAGTGTCTGAAGATCTAGGTGTCTCACCGTTAGATTAGAAACAGGATTAAATATGCAGGTAAATAATTATTTATTGTGTAGCTACCAGATACACTTCATTTTATGCTAGTTCGTTCAATTTAGCATATCAAATTGAACTAGTGGTTCCTAAAGCTTAAACATAACGAGGCATATAAATATCCGATATTAATCATTTTTACATATTTATTATAAGCAAAATAAGGCAAATTATCTTAAAATAAAAAATACTAGCAATCATCTAGTGTTGAAAAAAATTATTACACATATTTGGGCTTTCCAAGAAGCGTGCCAGAGAGTATAAACAGGATTTCATGTACATGTAATTTAACTCTTTATTTTATGGATATATAACGAGGCTTACAACTGTGCGATATGAATTATATTTACATATTTATTATCAGCAAAGTAAGGCAAATTATCTCAAAATAAAAAAATATTAACAATCTTCAAGGATAAAAAAGTGTATAATTCATAATTTTGAAAGAGGCTATTCAGGAGGCGCGCCCGTGAGTCAGGGACAAGGCGGCGGATGTCCACCGCTGCTGTGCGGTGTTGCCGATACCGTTTCAAGTTATATGCTAAAAATCTCTAATGCATACTTAGCACGCGGAGACTGTAGCCGTTAACCCGATAATTGTGAGCAGCATAAATTATGGCTCAACTCACGATATAGGGTTTAACGTATGGAAGTTAACAGTATGATTTGGTTTGTGTGTTGTTTATTTTTATGTATTTATTTTTAAATACGTTATCCAATCTGTCATTATACATTATTACCACTACATGATAGTCAAATTTATTTCTGATGAAACGTGTGTGATATAGGTTTGCAATCGTTTCTAATGTCATATTCAAAATTACTTATGGGGCATATAATGTACATCTCAAATTTAACCTTTCTGACTGTGGTCAACAAACATATGCATAAGTATGTCCACAAAATTGGACTATTAAAAAGATTCTACTAAAAGCCAAGAACGTCCGACGAGCCAGCACCGTAGTTTTATCCTAAAAAAGTTAATTTCAGTGAAGCTAAAAAGAAAGCTTCAAGAAATTTCTAAACCTATGAGGCAGCCAGGAAGTAAAAATGACGAATTTTGGAGGTAAGTTCGCAACCTCTCCAATGATTAAAGTTCGGTTAGCGATGTCCCAAGGAGGCCCCAAACCAGTGCTCGAGTGTAAATATTAAATTACAATAATTTTTAAACATTTATAGCCTATGTTACTCCCCACAGATCATAGGCATTGAAGTGTTTGGTTACTAAAAAAGGGCCCTGTTCTTCTACTTAGGATTAATTTACCTTTTTTAAAGTTTATGCTTATCACTATTATTTATATATATATATATATATGTATATATAAATATTTTTTTTTTTTTTTTAATTTTGAAATCATACTATTACAGCTCAAAATATTAGTAAAAACCAAAATTGCGTATTATTTTTCAACTATATTATTGTTTATTTGTAATAGTTATTTGTTTATATAGTTTTGTTAGTCCTCGGCGTTGTTTGTTCTGTTTATTCTCAGTTGTGTAAATAGGTCATATTTGAATTGTTATAATTAAAAATGCCAGAGTGTGGGTATAATTTATTTTGTTATTATTTGGACTCTGTAGTTACTTAAAATTAGTTATTTCTTATGTTATTATTGATCACGATACTTGTGAAGTGTGACCAGTCTAATTCGAGAGAAGTTCCATTGTTTTGTATATATTTAATAACTTACTGGAATAAATAATTTCATTAAAGTTATAATTGGTTATTTTTAAATTATGCATTTTCATCCTATTCTCTCTTATCATGGATAAATGTAAATATTGTATATATCCTTTTTTTAAAAAAAGCCACAAATCATACTAAACGTGATTTAGATTTTAATAACTATTCTAATAAGTTTTGTTTAAAGTTACTTATATTGTTTTACTTAAATGAACCTTCGTTATAATTGTATTAATAAATTTAAGAAGACAATGGCCAATACTGGATAATTATTCATACTCTTATAGTTGCTATAAAATAAATCAAGTAATATTGAATGAAGACACGGCGTTGTTGGGCAAGGGAGGCGACCAACTATATCAGTGTTCTACAGGCCTATGCTGATAACAGTAATCAGAGTGGCAGTGTCCGACCTCTCATTTTTCATTACTCCTGCCTCTTTCTATTGAGGTTGAAGTTAACAAATATCAATATAAATCTAAAAAATAAAAAAATGAACTGTTTAAGGTGGCGTTTTAAGTTTAGTTAATCATAACTGTATATAATGAAATAACACACATTTTACTTAAATAATTCATTTATGTTGAAAGAGACATTTTTCTTGATTCACAAAAAAAGAAACATTAGGTCTACTGTCCCTTATTAAAACAGGATAAATCTTTTGCAAATTAAAAATATAAATAAAATCCAATTTACCCATACTTTCACATCTAGTAAAATAATACTAACTTGTATGAAAAACCAGATGTGTTAACTTTAACTATATTCGCCTTAGACATAGGCCTACTTTTTACAATAGTCTGATTTAATCAATGCTATATAACGGTATTTTTGAAAGGGAGACAACATAAAAAAGTTTACAATAATTTCGACGTGATTAAAATAATGAAAATTGACTCTAAATAATCATTCGTCTAGTTATATTCTATCAGGATAATATTTCCTAACCAATTTCAATTGTTATTGTTTTTCTCAAGAAGTAATAATAGAGTCACAAATATTCATGATTCCAAAGCAAAATAAATACTGACCATTCACCAAACAATGAAATATATTACAATCATGCAATTACTTGGAACCAAATAATATGTTAATGTTAAAGACAGTAATAATAAAACAGACGTTTATAATAAAATGAAAAATAATGCTATTTTTAATTAAATGCCTATACTAAGAATGTCTGAATCAGACTATAAGATGAAAGCTATTTTTATCTTAGTATAGAAGTGGTTTTATGATTTTTTTCTAACCCTATCATGAAATGTATTGTTTTATATTTTGCCCAGTATTATTCTATATAAATGTCATTGGCCTATTACAATATTTATTTTGTCAAAGAAATAAATATTGTCAAATATTTAAATATTTCACTATTTCATATATTCCTAGAATATTTGCACATTAATTTCATAATTGAAATGGGAGTCATTGATTGGAATTGTAAAACACAATTTTGGGGTTTTGGGCTATTAATAAATGGCCCTTTCTGAGTGTAAGTCGAATTCAGTAACAAGACACAAAGGTCGTCCACAGTCATATAATAATTCTTATTAACGTAGGCGCACTTTTTTAGAGAAACGCCTGGAACGCCACTTTCAGAAATAAAGATTAAAGAGCGAATTACGATAGGAAAACAAAAGGAAAATAAAACAGTTCAAAATTTAGTAACGAAAAAATTTTCAGTAATTCACTTGAATGCTCAAACTGCCACCAATAAAGTGGACGAACTTTCACTATTTTGCGAGGAGTTGAAGCCCGATGTTTTTATTGTATCTGAGCATGGTTTTAAATCTGGATTTGTTGGTTCGTTCAAAATCTCAAATTATCAATTCGCTTCTTGTTTTCATCGTGAATTGTATAAAGGGGGTGGTGTAGCAATTTTTATAAAAAATAATTTAAAATATGCACCACTCAAGCTATGTTACACATGTGACAGACTTTGAAGTCGATGGTATAACAATGAATCTCGAATACCTTGGTCAATTAAACATCGTCGGCTTGTATAGATCCCCTAGGGGTTGTAGCCAAAATTTCTTTGACAAATTAGAATCACTTATATCTAGTCTCCATTCAAAATCAAGGAAGTTTATTATGATTGGAGATTTTAACGTCAATGTTTTAGACTACACCGACCCCTTAACCCAATGACTACGCGATGTTCTAAATTCATTTTATCTAAATTGGTTCGTGAACTCGCCAACTCGTGTAACTGCTACAACGAGCACGGCCATCCACAACGCTATCACTAACATTACGAATACTGAAGTCTCTGTATTGAACGCTGCTATATCTGACCACTTCACCCAAGAAATTAAGGTACATGGATGCAAACCTGTAATTGAAAATCCAAAATTTATAGTCAAAAGAAATGTCAATTCTCAAAATATTTATCAACTCAATCGGTTTTTGAACGGTGAGGCTTGGGATTTCATGAATGATTTTACAAACGTAGACGAAATGTATAAAGCATTTCTTGATGCTTTTCTATATTATTTAGATTTGTCTTGTCCACTAAAGAAATTAAAACAAAACCAAACACCTCAACGTAACTCTTGGGTGACACGTGGAATTTTAATTTCTCGGGAAAAACTCAAGTTTTACAATTCAGTTTACATAAAAACACAAAATGAACGTTTTAAATCTTTTTACAAAAATTACCGTAGAATTTACAAGAAAGTAATTAGAGCTGCAAAAGCACTAGATATAAATAGACAGTTGAAAGACTGTGACAATTTTTCAAAAACAGCATGGAGGCTTATTAACAATTCTGTAAAAGGATCAACATTGATTAATAATTCTGCCGATGTGCAGAAATTGATGGAAAATCCGCCTATGAACAATGAGGAAGATTTGATAGCTGAGATTTCAGATCGCTCAAGGAGGCTTCACAACGTCATTCTATACAATGTACCTGAAAGCACAAAAACACTCCCTAATGATAAAAAAATTGAAGATCTAAATATTATAACTAAAATATACTCATCCCTAAAGATGACGCTACCCAATCAAGTTTCATACTTCAGAATAGGAAAATCTAGAGATAGATGCCGCCCTCTTAAACTTGTATTCAAAACTCAGGAAGATGCACTTAACTTATTAAAAAATTTCTCATCTGAAGATATAGCGAAGGCGTATGAAGAGCTGAGTGAGATCTATATTTCTCGTGATAGGACGCAGAAGGAGAGGCATTATCTTAGCGAACTTAGAAAAGAACTTGAAGCTAGAACCAAAGGCGGAGATAACAACTTAACAATTAAATATATTAATAATATTCCAAAAATTGTCCAGAAGGTCCAAAAAAACTAGTAAACTTAGCCAGGAGATAAAAATGTCTTGATTGCTTGTTATTTTACTGTGTTTCTATTTATTTATTACTTCTATTTATTATTGTTATTTTTTACTGTTCTTATTAATGTTATGTTTTTCCTGTTATTTTATTACTTCCATTTATTATTGTTATTTATTACTCTTATGTTTTCCTGTTATATTATTACTTCCATTTATTACTGTTATTATTTCTGTTGTTTATTACTGTTATTTATTACTGTTTGTCCAAATTGTTTTCTTGACTTTATATTATCTTAAACCACATTGAACGTTTACCATCAAAGTTTCTCATAGTAATTGGTTATATAATATTATACATTATTTATAAGTATCAAATTGTAAATGGTTATTACCGTTAAATAAATAAATTCTAAAAGCATTTCAATACAAGTTAAAGATGAAATTATTGCAGATTCCTCTCGTGTAGCAAACGAATTCAATGATTATTTATCTTCAGTTGCATTGCCCAATTCACAGTCTTTTAAACGATTGACTGGAATAACTAATTTTCAAGCTCCATCTGTGTCCATGACCTTGCTCCTGGTGACTGAGGGGGAGGTAGCTCACGTTATGCAGGGACTCAGCTCTAAAAATTCCTGTGACGTTAATGGTGTGTCGATGTGGCTGCTTAAACAGAGCAGAAAACACCTGGTTAAACCACTCACCAAACTAATCAATCTATCATTTCAAACAGGAAAATTTCCTCACCTCTTAAAAACAGCAAAAGTGGTACCGATTTTCAAAAAGGGCGATCCGCACAAAACAAACAATTATCGTCCAATTTCTATCCTTCCCAGTTACAGTAAAATTTTTGAAAAAACATTTTATAAAAGGCTTGAAAGTTTTCTGGAAACATTTAAAATACTGGGACCGGAACAATTCGGTTTCAGGAAAAACAAATCCACTATTGATGCAGTAAACAATTTGTTAGATTCAGTTGGCGATGGTTTGGAGGCGAGAACAAGTCTTGAGTATTTTTCTTGACCTCTCCAAGGCCTTCAATTGTGTGCATCATGTGACATTGGTTCACCGATTGGAGTCCTGTGGCGTTCGACGTTTGCCACTCAAGTGGCTTGTCTCCTATCTAGAGAATAGAGACCAGTGTGTTGTGATATCGAGCATTCTTTCTAAAAAAAATAAAATGACCTATGGCGTCCCTCAGGGATCGATTCTTGGGCCTATTCTGTTTTTAGTTTACGTCAACAAGCTGAACTCAGCAGTCCAAAAAGGACTTATCAATATGCGGACGATACAACTCTTTGTTTTAAGGAAAAAACCATTCAATAACTAGAAATAACATCTTTCATTGAATCAAATTCATGTATTCAGCACTTTTCTGATATTAATTTAAAAACAAACTATTCCAAATCAAATTTTATCAAGTTTAGCATAAGACAACATGATACTTCACAATATCCTGTTGTTATGCTTGAAAATGAGCTTTTAGAGGAAACAGAATCTACTAAATATCTAGGAATGCACCTAGACAAAGGACTGACCTGGGAAGATCATGTTGACAGCATTTGCTTGAAGGTTACTTCAGGTATTTATGCCCTGCGTAACCTAGCTAATACCTGCACTGCTGAAGTCTTAAGAATGGCGTACTTCGGCCTTATCTATCCATACTTAGCCTATGGTATAAGACTGTGGGGTGTATGCTCAAAACAAAAAAATGGAACGAACACTCAGGCTTCAAAAAAAAGCAGTTAGAATCATTGCCAAGTTAAAATTCAGTCCTGTAGGGATTCCTTTAGGGAGCTTGATTTGCTGACTCTGCCATGCATATATGTCTTTGATGTCATACTCTACTGCCGATCAAAGTGTAATCTGATTCAAGGTAGGGATGTTCATCATTATGAGACAAGAGGCAGAGACACTTTCCGTGTCCCGCAATATAGACTCACTACTTGCGAACGACTTCCTTCTCAGGTAGGCGTCAGATTGATCAACAAGCTTCCTGAAGAGTTAAAGATGATCAATAACGAAACACGCTTTAAGGCTCGTTTGAAACGCCTTTTGGTGTCTCGAGCATGTTATTCGATTGACGAGTTCATGATGAGTCGCTGGGATGATCCATGATCCTTTTTGAAAATAAAATGTAATTTTCTTGCAAGGCCTGGTGTCATGAGTATGAGAGTGGGTGTGCCACAAGGAAAAATTGTATGATTGCAGCAGCTTATTGTTTAGAATGTCTGTGTGACTGAAAGAAACATTTTAAAGTATTGTTATACTGTTGGTATATTATAATTTATAATATTTTAACCTATTTATTTTAATTGTAATTCAATTCATAATTTTTATACATTTGTATTAATGACTTTTGCTACAGCAATTTTATTGCTCGAACAGCAATAAATATATTCTTATTAGCTTTAAAATACGCAAATCGTTGCGCCATCGTCTCACAACTCTACAATCGGAGTCTACTAACTCAACTAAATTAAATGATGATTGAAAGTGAAACATTTAATGTTAATGAGAAGAGTTGAAAAGAGTGGTTATGGCATTCACCTAACTTACTTGGACAACAAGACGAGTTGTATTTGTTAACACATACTGTACAACAAAATCAAACAAAAACCATATTGTTTGAATTATAATATGCGATTCAGGCATTTCCAATGTCCAGGTCTAAGAACTAACTGGCCCTATTCTGACGATAAATCAATACCATTAGTGACCAGGCTTAACAGATCGGTCACACACAGTATACATCATTTAATCCTTCATGTTACCACTAAATAAATGAGCTTCTGATATGAATATTAACCAGCAAGTTTAATTTGAATTATAACACCTTGTTTCATTTCATTACATTTATATAACTATGTGCATCTAATAATAAGAGCACGCGTAAACCAAATAATTGATTTCGGGAAATTCAACAAAAATACAAATATAGCTATTATGAACGATTTGTATAATATAGTAACTATGTTTATTACTGTTCTGCAATCTCAGTTGTGAAAATGGTATCTTGACTTAATGTGATATCGAGTAATGATTGCTTACTCTAGGTATTATGAAGGTTTAGTATAATACAGTACCTAGGTTTATTACTGTTCTGCAATCTCAGTTGTGAGGATGGTATCTTGACTTAATGTGATTTCGAGTAATGATTGTTTACTCCTGTATTATTAAGGGTTTGTATAATATAGTACATATGTTTATTACTGAACTGCAATCTCAATTGTGAGGATGGTATCTTGACTTAATGTGATTTCGAGTAATGATTGCTTACTCCTGTATTATGAAGGGTTTGTATAATATAGTACCTATGTTTATTAGTGTTCTGCAATCTCAGTTGTGAGGATGGTATCTTGACTAAATGTAATTTCGAGTAATGATTGCTTACTCCTGTATTATGAAGGGTTTGTATAATATAGTACTTATGTTTATTACTGTTCTGCAATCTAAGTTGTGAGGATGGTATTTTGACTTAATGTAATTTCGAGTAATGATTGCTTAATCCTATAATATGAAAGGTTTGTATAGTACCTATGTTTATTACTGTTCTGCAATCTAAGTTGTGAGGATGGTATTTTGACAATGTAATGTCGAGTAATGATTGCTTAATCCTATATTATGAAAGGTTTGTATAGTACCTATGTTTATTACTGTTCTGCAATCTAAGTTGTGAGGATGGTATTTTGACTTAATGTAATTTCGAGTAATGATTGCTTACTCATGTATTATGAAGGGTTTGTATAATATAGTACTTATGTTTATTACTGTTCTGCAATCTAAGTTGTGAGGATGGTATTTTGACTTAATGTAATTTCAAGTAATGATTGCTTACTCATGTATTATGAAAGGTTTGTATAGTACCTATGTTTATTACTGTTCTGCAATCTCAGTTGTGAGGATGGTATCTTGACTTAATGTGATTTCGAGTAATGATTGCTTACTCCTGTATTATGAAAGGTTTGTATAGTACCTATGTTTATTACTGTTCTGCAATCTCAGTTGTGAGGATGGTAACTTGACTTAATGTGATTTCGAGTAATGATTGCTTACTCCTGTATTATGAAGGGTTTGTATAATATAGTACCTATGTCTATTACTGTTCTGCAATCTCAGTTGTGAACATGGTATCTTGACTTAATGTGATTTCGAGTAATGATTGCTTACTCCTGTATTATGAAAGGTTTGTATAGTACCTATGTTTATTACTGTTCTGCAATCTCAGTTGTGAGGATGGTAACTTGACTTAATGTGATTTCGAGTAATGATTGCTTACTCCTGTATTATGAAGGGTTTGTATAATATAGTACCTATGTCTATTACTGTTCTGCAATCTCAGTTGTGAACATGGTATCTTGACTTAGTGTGATATCGAGTAATGATTGCTTACTCTAGGTATTATGAAGGTTTAGTATAATACAGTACCTAAATTTATTACTGTTCTGCAATCTCAGTTGTGAGGATGGTATTTTGACTTAATGTGATTTCGAGTAATGATTGCTTACTCTTGTATTATTAAGGGTTTGTATAATATAGTACCTATGTTTATTACTGTTCTGCAATCTCAGTTGTGAGGATGGTATCTTGACTTAATGTGATTTCGAGTAATGATTGCTTACTCTAGGTATTATGAAAGGTTTGTATAGTACCTATGTTTATTACTGTTCTGCAATCTCAGTTGTGAGGATGGTCTCTTGACTTAAAGTAATTTCAAGTAATGATTGCTTACTCCTGTATTATGAAGGGTTTGTATATTATAGTACCTATATTTATAACTGTTCTGAAATCTCAGTTGTGAGGATGGTATCTTGACTTAATGTAATTTCGAGTAATGATTGTTTACTCCTGTATTATGAAGGGTTTGTATAATATAGTACCTATGTTTATTACTGTTCTGCAATCTCAGTTGTGAAAATGGTATCTTGACTTAGTGTGATATCGAGTAATGATTGCTTACTCTAGGTATTATGAAGGTTTAGTATAATACAGTACCTAGGTTTATTACTGTTCTGCAATCTCAGTTGTGAGGATGGTATCTTGACTTAATGTAATTTCGATTAATGATTGCTTACTCCTGTATTATTAAGGGTTTGTATAATATAGTACATATGTTTATTACTGAACTGCAATCTCAATTGTGAGGATGGTATCTTGACTTAATGTGATTTCGAGTAATGATTGCTTACTCCTGTATTATGAAAGGTTTGTATAGTACCTATGTTTATTACTGTTCTGCAATCTCAGTTGTGAGGATGGTATCTTGACTTAATGTGATTTCGAGTAATGATTGCTTACTCCTGTATTATGAAGGGTTTGTATAATATAGTACCTATGTTTATTACTGTTCTGCAATCTCAGTTGTGAACATGGTATCTTGACTTAGTGTGATATCGAGTAATGATTGCTTACTCTAGGTATTATGAAGGTTTAGTATAATACAGTACCTCAATTTATTACTGTTCTGCAATCTCAGTTGTGAGGATGGTATTTTGACTTAATGTGATTTCGAGTAATGATTGCTTACTCTTGTATTATGAAGGGTTTGTATAATATAGTACCTATGTTTATTACTGTTCTGCAATCTCAGTTGTGAGGATGGTATCTTGACTTAATGTGATTTCGAGTAATGATTGCTTACTCCTGTATTATGAAAGGTTTGTATAGTACCTATGTTTATTACTGTTCTGCAATCTCAGTTGTGAGGATGTTATCTTGACTTAATGTGATTTCGAGTAATGATTGCTTACTCCTGTATTATGAAGGGTTTGTATAATATAGTACCTATGTTTATTACTGTTCTGCAATCTCAGTTGTGAGGATGGTCTTTTGACTTAAAGTAATTTCAAGTAATGATTGCTTACTCCTGTATTATGAAGGGTTTGTATATTATAGTACCTATGTTTATTACTGTTCTGAAATCTCAGTTGTGAGGATGGTATCTTGACTAAATGTAATTTCGAGTAATGATTGTTTACTCCTGTATTATGAAGGGTTTGTATAATATAGTACCTATGTTTATTAGTGTTCTGCAATCTCAGTTGTGAGGATGGTATTTTGTTTTAATGTGATTTCGAGTAATGATTGCTTACTCCTGTATTATGAAGGGTTTGTATAATATAGTACCTATGTTTATTACTGTTCTGCAATCTCAGTTGTGAGGATGGTCTCTTGACTTAAAGTAATTTCAAGTAATGATTGCTTACTCCTGTATTATGAAGGGTTTGTATATTATAGTACCTATGTTTATTACTGTTCTGAAATCTCAGTTGTGAGGATGGTATCTTGAATTAATGTAATTTCGAGTAATGATTGTTTACTCCTGTATTATGAAGGTTTTGTATAATATAGTACCTATGTTTATTACTGTTTTGCAATCTCAGTTGTGAGGATGGTATTTTGACTTAATGTGATTTCGAGTAATGATTGCTTACTCCTGTATTATGAAGGGTTTGTATAATATAGTACTTATGTTTATTACTGTTCTGCAATCTAAGTTGTGAGGATGGTATTTTGACTTAATGTAATTTCGAGTAATGATTGCTTAATCCTATATTATGAAAGGTTTGTATAGTACCTATGTTTATTACTGAACTGCAATCTCAGTTGTGAGGATGGTATCTTGACTAAATGTGTTTTCGAGTAATGATTGCTTACTCCTGTATTATGAAGGGTTTGTATAATATAGTACCTATGTTTATTACTGTTTTGCAATCTCAGTTGTGAGGATGGTATCTTGACTTAATGTGATTTCGAGTAATGATTGCTTACTCCTGTAGTATGAAGGGTTTGTATAATATAGTACCTATGTTTATTACTGTTCTGCAATCTCAGTTGTGAGGATGGTATCTTGACTTAATGTGATTTCGAGTAATGATTGCTTACTCCTGTATTATGAAGGGTTTGTATAATATAGTACCTATGTTTATTACTGTTCTGCAATCTCAGTTGTGAGGATGGTATCTTGACTAAATGTAATTTCGAGTAATGATTGTTTACTCCTGTATTATTAAGGGTTTGTATAATATAGTACCTATGTTTATTACTGTTCTGCAATCTCAGTTGTGAGGATGGTATCTTGACTAAATGTAATTTCGAGTAATGATTGTTTATTCCTGTATTATTAAGGGTTTGTATAATATAGTACCTATGTTTATTACTGTTCTGCAATCTCAGTTGTGAGGATGGTATCTTGACTTAATGTGATTTCGAGTAATGATTGCTTACTCCTGTATTATGAAGGGTTTGAATAATATAGTACCTATGTTTATTACTGTTCTGCAATCTCAGTTGTGAGGATGGTATCTTGACTTAATGTGATTTCGAGTAACGATTGCTTACTCCTGTATTATGAAGGGTTTGTATAATATAGTACCTATGTTTATTACTGTTCTGCAATCTCAGTTGTGAGGATGGTATCTTAACTAAATGTAATTTCGAGTAATGATTGTTTACTCCTGTATTATTAAGGGTTTGTATAATATAGTACCTATGTTTATTACTGTTCTGCAATCTCAGTTGTGAGGATGGTATCTTGACTTAATGTGATTTCGAGTAATGATTGCTTACTCCTGTATTATGAAAGGTTTGTATAATATAGTACCTATGTTTATTACTGTTCTGCAATCTCAGTTGTGAGGATGGTCTCTTGACTTAAAGTAATTTCAAGTAATGATTGCTTACTCCTGTATTATGAAGGGTTTGTATATTATAGTACCTATGTTTATTACTGTTCTGAAATCTCAGTTGTGAGGATGGTATCTTGACTTAATGTAATTTCGAGTAATGATTGTTTACTCCTGTATTATGAAGGGTTTGTATAATATAGTACCTATGTTTATTACTGTTCTGCAATCTCAGTTGTGAGGTTGGTATTTTGACTTAATGTGATTTCGATTAATGATTGCTTACTCCTGTATTATTAAGGGTTTGTATAATATAGTACATATGTATATTACTGAACTGCAATCTCAATTGTGAGGATGGTATCTTGACTTAATGTGATTTCGAGTAATGATTGCGTACTCCTGTATTATGAAGGGTTTGTATAATATAGTACTTATGTTTATTACTGTTCTGCAATCTAAGTTGTGAGGATGGTATTTTGACTTAATGTAATTTCGAGTAATGATTGCTTAATCCTATATTATGAAAGGTTTGTATAGTACCTATGTTTATTACTGTTCTGCAATCTAAGTTGTGAGGATGGTATCTTGACTTAATGTGATTTCGAGTAATGATTGCTTACTCCTGTATTATGAAGGGTTTGTATAATATAGTACCTATGTTTATTACTGTTCTGCAATCTCAGTTGTGAGGATGGTATCTTGAATTAATGTGATTTCGAGTAATTATTGCTTACTCCTGTATTATGAAGGGTTTGTATAATATAGTACCTATGTTTATTACTGTTCTGCAATCTCAGTTGTGAGGATGGTATCTTGACTAAATGTAATTTCGAGTAAGATTGTTTACTCCTGTATTATTAAGGGTTTGTATAATATAGTACCTATGTTTATTACTGTTCTGCAATCTCAGTTGTGAGGATGGTATCTTGACTTAATGTGATTTCGAGTAATGATTGCTTACTCCTGTATTATGAAAGGTTTGTATAGTACCTATGTTTATTACTGTTCTGCAATCTCAGTTGTGAGGATGGTATCTTGACTTAATGTGATTTCGAGTAATGATTGCTTACTCCTGTATTATGAAGGGTTTGTATAATACAGTACCTAGTTTTATTACTGTTCTGCAATCTCAGTTGTGAGGATCGTATTTTGACTTAATGTGATTTCAAGTAATGATTGCTTACTCTTGTATTATGAAGGGTTTATATAGTATAGTATCTATGTTTATTACTGTTCTGCAATCTCAGTTGTGAGGATAGTATCTTGACTTAATGTGATTTCGAGTAATGATTGCTTACTCCTGTATTATGAAGGGTTTGTATAATATAGTACCTATGTTTATTACTGTTCTGCAATCTCAGTTGTGAGGATGGTATCTTGACTTAATGTAATTTCGAGTAATGATTGCTTACTCCTGTATTATGAAGTGTTTGTCTATTATAGTACCTATGTTTATTACTGTTCTGCAATCTCAGTTGTGAAAATGGTATCTTGACTTAGTGTGATATCGAGTAATGATTGCTTACTCTAGGTATTATGAAGGGTTTGTATAATATAGTACCTATGTTTATTACTGTTCTGCAATCTCAGTTGTGAGGATGGTATCTTGACTAAATGTAATTTCGAGTAATGATTGCTTACTCCTGTATTATTAAGGGTTTGTATAATATAGTACCTATGTATATTACTGTTCTGCAATCTCAGTTGTGAGGATGGTCTCTTGACTTAAAGTAATTTCAACTAATGATTGCTTACTCCTGTATTATTAAGGGTTTGTATAATATAGTACATATGTTTATTACTGAACTGCAATCTCAATTGTGAGGATGGTATCTTGACTTAATGTGATTTCGAGTAATGATTGCTTACTCCTGTATTATTAAGGGTTTGTATAATATAGTACATATGTTTATTACTGAACTGCAATCTCAATTGTGAGGATGGTATCTTGACTTAATGTGATTTCGAGTAATGATTGCTTACTCCTGTATTATGAAGGGTTTGTATAATATAGTACCTATGTTTATTACTGTTCTGCAATCTCAGTTGTGAGGATGGTATCTTGACTTAATGTGATTTCGAGTAATGATTGCTTACTCCTGTATTATGAAGGGTTTGTATAATATAGTACCTATGTTTATTACTGTTCTGCAATCTCAGTTGTGAGGATGGTATCTTAACTAAATGTAATTTCGAGTAATGATTGTTTACTCCTGTATTATTAAGGGTTTGTATAATATAGTACCTATGTTTATTACTGTTCTGCAATCTCAGTTGTGAGGATGGTATCTTGACTTAATGTGATTTCGAGTAATGATTGCTTACTCCTGTATTATGAAAGGTTTGTATAATATAGTACCTATGTTTATTACTGTTCTGCAATCTCAGTTGTGAGGATGGTCTCTTGACTTAAAGTAATTTCAAGTAATGATTGCTTACTCCTGTATTATGAAGGGTTTGTATATTATAGGACCTATGTTTATTACTGTTCTGAAATCTCAGTTGTGAGGATGGTATCTTGACTTAATGTAATTTCGAGTAATGATTGTTTACTCCTGTATTATTAAGGGTTTGTATAATATAGTACCTATGTTTATTACTGTTCTGCAATCTCAGTTGTGAGGATGGTATCTTGACTTAATGTGATTTCGAGTAATGATTGCTTACTCCTGTATTATGAAAGGTTTGTATAATATAGTACCTATGTTTATTACTGTTCTGCAATCTCAGTTGTGAGGATGGTATCTTGACTAAATGTAATTTCGAGTAGGATTGTTTACTCCTGTATTATTAAGGGTTTGTATAATATAGTACCTATGTTTATTACTGTTCTGCAATCTCAGTTGTGAGGATGGTATCTTGACTTAATGTGATTTCGAGTAATGATTGCTTACTCCTGTATTATGAAAGGTTTGTATAGTACCTATGTTTATTACTGTTCTGCAATCTCAGTTGTGAGGATGGTATCTTGACTTAATGTGATTTCGAGTAATGATTGCTTACTCCTGTATTATGAAGGGTTTGTATAATACAGTACCTAGTTTTATTACTGTTCTGCAATCTCAGTTGTGAGGATCGTATTTTGACTTAATGTGATTTCAAGTAATGATTGCTTACTCTTGTATTATGAAGGGTTTATATATTATAGTACCTATGTTTATTACTGTTCTGCAATCTCAGTTGTGAGGATAGTATCTTGACTTAATGTGATTTCGAGTAATGATTGCTTACTCCTGTATTATGAAGGGTTTGTATAATATAGTACCTATGTTTATTACTGTTCTGCAATCTCAGTTGTGAGGATGGTATCTTGACTTAATGTAATTTCGAGTAATGATTGCTTACTCCTGTATTATGAAGTGTTTGTATATTATAGTACCTATGTTTATTACTGTTCTGCAATCTCAGTTGTGAGGATGGTATCTTGACTTAGTGTGATATCGAGTAATGATTGCTTACTCTAGGTATTATGAAGGGTTTGTATAATACAGTACCTATGTTTATTACTGTTCTGCAATCTCAGTTGTGAGGATCGTATTTTGACTTAATGTGATTTCGAGTAATGATTGCTTACTCCTTTATTATGAAGGGTTTGTATAATATAGTACCTATGTTTATTACTGTTCTGCAATCTCAGTTGTGAGGATGGTATCTTGACTTAATGTGATTTCGAGTAATTATTGCTTACTCCTGTATTATGAAGGGTTTGTATAATATAGTACCTATGTTTATTACTGTTCCGCAATCTCAGTTGTGAGGATGGTATCTTGACTAAATGTAATTTCGAGTAAGATTGTTTACTCCTGTATTATTAAGGGTTTGTATAATATAGTACCTATGTTTATTACTGTTCTGCAATCTCAGTTGTGAAAATGGTATCTTAACTTAGTGTGATATCGAGTAATGATTGCTTACTCTAGGTATTATGAAGGTTTAGTATAATTCAGTACCTATGTTTATTACTGTTCTGCAATCTCAGTTGTGAGGATGGTATCTTGACTTAATGTAATTTCGAGTAATGATTGCTTACTCCTGTATTATGAAGTGTTTTTATATTATAGTACCTATGTTTATTACTGTTCTGCAATCTCAGTTGTGAAAATGGTATCTTGACTTAGTGTGATATCGAGTAATGATTGCTTACTCTAGGTATTATGAAGGTTTAGTATAATACAGTACCTATGTTTATTACTGTTCTGCAATCTCGGTTGTGAGGATGGTATCTTGACTTAGTGTGATATCGAGTAAAGATTGCTTACTCTAGGTATTATGAAGGGTTTGTATAATACAGTACCTAGTTTTATTACTGTTACGCAATCTCAGTTGTGAGGATCGTATTTTGACTTAATGTGATTTCGAGTAATGATTGCTTACTCCTGTATTATGAAGGGTTTGTATAATATAGTACCTATGTTTATTACTGTTCTGCAATCTCAGTTGTGAGGATGGTATCTTGACTTAATGTGATTTCGAGTAATGATTGCTTACTCCTGTATTATGAAGGGTTTGTATAATATAGTACCTATGTTTATTACTGTTCTGCAATCTCAGTTGTGAAGATGGTATCTTGACTTAATGCGATTTCGAGTAATGATTGCTTACTCCTGTATTATGAAGGGTTTGTATAATATAGTACCTATGTTTATTACTGTTCTGCTATCTCAGTTGTGAAGATGGTATCTTGACTTAATGTGATTTCGAGTAATGATTGCTTACTCCTGTATTATGAAGGGTTTGTATAATATAGTACCTATGTTTATTAGTGTTCTGCAATCTCAGTTGTGAGGATGGTATCTTGACTAAATGTAATTTCGAGTAATGATTGCTTACTCCTGTATTATGAAGGGTTTGTATAATATAGTACCTATGTTTATTACTGTTCTGCAATCTCAGTTGTGAGGATGTTATCTTGACTTAATGTGATTTCGAGTAATAATTGCTTACTCCTGTATTATGAAGGGTTTGTATAATATAGTACATATGTTTATTAATGTTACCGTGCCTGAAAAATAAACAAATCAACATTCAGTAAAGTGATAACTGTATACAAAACACGACGTCGATATCCTAGCACTGTTCTTTGTTTGATCAAACTAAACTTTCAATCTGTCATAATGCCTATTAAATCATCTTTCTCGTCACTACTACCAATGTCCTACATTTTAATAGAGAAAATGTTATGAAAATATTTTATCAATTTTTAATAAGATTTTTAACTATGCCAAAGAGATTATAATATACTTTATTAACTTTAATTTTTACTTTAACATTATATTGTTTACATAAAATTTCAATATAATTTGTCTATATTTTATTTGTAAATAACTCTACGCAGTCGACTCAGACCTGTCCTATTGGAAAAAAAGTAGAGCAAAAGCACTTTTTTCACTTGGGAAGGCTGTGATGGTGGAACCTCAAAACCATGTACAGGTGATGTCTTTCATGAGTTAGAAACACGCCTGACTTCACTTCAGGACTCCATGAGACAACTAATGGACCAGCTAAAAGAAAAAAATCGTAAAGCAACAATACGTGTTTTCATTTTGGAATGCTGTGGCACTTGACACCTCTACATCGTCTACAAGCATCCAAACATGGTCTTTCATTAGTTAGAAACACACCGGACT